>VZTE01004149.1:2951172-3010962 GCA_013397775.1 Eulacestoma nigropectus
AAAAAAAAAAAAAAAAGGCAAAATCCACACCTACTTTTTTAAATGATTTTTGAAATAAACATCAATTCTCTCAATCCTTTGTGGAGATCTTTCATTCCCAAAAAGTTCTAAAACGTATTGATTGCTTCCATTTCCCAAGCTGTGGCAACAACTCTTCTGAAAATATACTTAAAGAGAATTTCAGCTGTTGGTGCAAGGCAAGATGGCTGTCATAGAGCACCAGTGGTGAGAGGATTCTTATAACTTTCTCAGGTCCCAAATGCAGGCATAATATTTAAACAAAGCTGCAGACACATCAATAATGAAAATCTGGTGAACCACTTACTCTTGACTCATAGGAATGTTGAATGCAGAATATCCATTAGTTTCCTGACAACACATTATTTATAGGCAAGTCTGATAGCACCACCTATTACTAAGGTTGCTCAATACTTCCTATTCTATGACCCCTGGTTTCAGTCTTTTTATACCTTTGCCACCTGGGATGAATTTTGCATACTGATGCCTGTCTTCAACTATCCTTATTGAAAGTTCAACCCTTTCAGGAGCAAGATTATTAAGAAACACAATGGTTTTGTTCATGTTTTACAGGAATCTGGGAACATTACTGAATTTTTTCATTATCTCTTATTCTGCAAGAACTTGAACTTCAGCAGAACAGAGCATATTTTTTGTTTGCCAGTAAGAAAATCTCCCAAATGTGGCAAATTTACGAGCACATGGGGGGCTGGGGAAGACACCAACAAACAAAAGAACACATTTTTCATATGAACAGAAAAAAGAATACCAAAAAGACCAAACCACTGAAGACCCCATTACCAGGGAACAGTTATTATTTATATATTAATCATTCCTTCTTAATAAGCATACGCGTTCTAGCCCAAGGCTCTGGAGAAAGGAGAAAGGCTTGGTTTTCCCTCCTGGAATGGCTGTTCTTTGGTGTCCAAAAGAAACAAGTTAATGCAGTACTGGACTTGAGCACATTGCCTGAGACTGAGAGCAGAGTGGCACTACTAACGCTGTGCCACTGTTTTCAGTGGTGATGTCAATTTATCTACTGACAGAGAAAAGCCTCTCTGTTATCTGCTGCTTGTACCCTGAGCCATTCTGGGCTTTGGGTCAATTAACACATTCTTCCAGCCTGAAACAATTATACAATTGTTGGTTTCAAGTACAATAAGGAATCAAAGTGCCAACAGCAACCTGAGATATTTTTCTGATCCTACACTGAAGAGGGCTACACAAAAAATGTTCCAGATTTGATACATAAAACATGCGCATGCTTAGAATCTACTGATGACAAGCAGGTGTCATTCAGCCAGGTTTGCACATCAGGCATATGTAGAAACATAAGAAATAGTTCCTGGCATAAACACTGTAGAGTGCAAAACAACTAAAAGATCCAATCCATCCGGGAAGCAAAAGGGAATGAGTTATTATTCCTTACATGGTATTTCGCTAATGAGAATCGAAGTTCCAGTGCAATCACAGCTCTGCGTCCTTTGACACCTGGAAGGAAGAAGTGATCTGCACATGTGCACTCCCCATAGGAAATGCTGAGGGTCAAACACCACAGCTCTCTAACATTGACTTCAAATTGCAAAAGCTATCTCCAAGGAGAACTCCAGCAAAGAAATATAGTTAAAGAGTTTTCTCTTGCTTTATTTCTGAGAGTCAGGCAAATAGACCTGACCAGAAGAATTATACAGAAAACCACAACACACCAAACTTCTGGATAGCTTAGTCAGTACATGCCTTTACAGGCATGAGCAGCATGGAATAAAACCATGGATGCAAAGGCATGTCAAGTGGTTTCTATATCACATGGAGGTGACAGGAGCCTACAGAGGAAAGACCAGCCTGCTGTCCCCATTCAGAAGAGTAATCAGGACACTTTTGCAATGCCTTTACTGGCCCACTGCCTATGCCGGAGTCATCCAGCTGTCAGAGCATCACGCTGCTCCTGCTACAGCCCTTCATGGCTGCCAGCTCCTGAATTACTGGAAAATTACTTGGCAAAATGACATGAGGATAAAAGAGAGAATCCCAGAACCTTCCCCATCAGGGATGAAAAGGAATATTCCATTGCTATCTATGTTCTCTGCTAAAGAAATTAAATTAACTGGCATTACCTCATTTGTGTATCAGTTTTTAATAGCTCTCATGACAGATGAAAAAAGGAAATTGCTGAAGACTGCTAAAAGTAAGCTAAAGAAACGTGAAGTTTGCACTAAATGTGTGCACTACTATGCTACACTTTATTGATTGTGCTGTTTTCCTACATCCAGTTTCATTCCAAGTGGAAACTTGGTTTTCAAAATTTCCCAAGGATTTGGGAAAGCAGCAGAGGTTAAAGTAGGGAATGGAACACATGCCTCAGGCAATCCAGCCTGAGCTTAGCTGTTGTAAAAAAATCTCCCCAGCCAAGTTAGGTTATTGAACTCAAATGGCCCAAAGAGATTTGAGTTGGTTTGGTTTGAAGTTGTGCACCAATATTGAACTTCAGTGGAAAATGAACAATTAAATGGTGTTTCTCTTAAGAATGCACAACTGTAAGAAGATTCCACCAGCTTAAGATTTCAGCCAAACCATCCCCTTTTTAGGAGGTACTCGCAACTTCTTTCATCAGTTGTGCTGTTTTTAAAGCATTTCTACTATATTATTTGTCATTATTTCCATTATTGCATTGCTGTTGAACACTTAAGAATGTTCTAGCATCTGTAATGACTTTTTATGTCTTCATCTTTGAAACTTTCTTGTGCAGTAAACAAACACAAGAGCCCTGATATGTTTAACCTTCTAAATGGGTCCACAGGAGGAAGTCACACATGTTTAGGCTTCTGTTCCTTAGCTGATCTCTTACCAGATCCTGAACAGCAATGAAAGGAACATACTAATTTTACTATTCTTCAGGAATATTTCTATGTTTTTAACAGTTTCACCCAGAAAGCCCTCTGAAGTTACTGTCCTTTTGTGATGTGCTAGACAGATATGAGATGAGAGACAGTTTCTACCAGAAAACTTACAATCAAAACACCAGGAATGACATAGAGAAGCAGGAGTAGAAGAGAAGCAAGGCAGAATAAAAAATAAAGCCATTGAAGTCAGATGAAAGTATCCTTGGTCCATGATTTTTTGCATGACCCATTTTAGGAGAAAATATTAAATGCTGTATTTCAATAACAGTACCTCTAATCTCTTAAGTAAATAAGTATCATAAATACATTCATAATTATACCAGCACTGCACAGCAGGTATGAAACAGCATTCCAGAAAAAGAAATAGGACGTGGTAAAAAAGTTATGCTGAGCTGAGGAATTCCAAGTTCCTCCTTTATGCACACATTCTATTGCATCCTTATCGATCATATCTTGCATATATACATGCTGTCACTGTAACTTCCAAGTGTTCTATCAAGCTGGCAACACACACAAAAATTTAACAAAACTAACAAACAAACAAAAAAACCCCAAACAAACAAAAAAAACCCAACCAGAATGTCTGGATGGTCTTATCACTGACCACATTTATCTAGTACAGAAACCACAAAGTTCATTCCCCAGACAAAAGTGTATAAACAGAATGGTCATGACAAAAATCAATGAAGTCATAAGCAGAGTTTTCAAATCTTCCAAGTTACTGACAGCCCAGAGAAGTTTTTGACAAGCTCCATGTGACACTTCTAAGTCTATTTTCAGGAATATGCCTAGGCATAGGGTCGGAATTCAGCCAGGAACTTTGGAGCGGCATGGAAAAATAGAAAGGTAGCTGTGAAAGCCTACAGAGAGTGTGAAGAAGAATCCAATAGAAGGAGAGCTTCAGAATTAGCATACCTTGAAAAGTAACTTCTGTCAGATAAAATATTTCCCATTTATCTTTTATATACATAGGAAGTTTACATATTAATGTTTGCATGATGGTAAATCGGAGGACCGCTTCATTAGATTTGAAGGAGCACTTCTCCTCAGGCCAGGCCTCTGGTTTGACTCAGATTGAATTACAAAGCTAAACAGAACAGGAAGGATCTGTGCTCCTAATTCTGCTTGATAGATCACTTTGTCATTTTCAGATGCCAGACTGAAGATAGCCGCCTCTCCCTTGGCAGAGAACAGTGCTTTTAAGCTCCAGGCTATCAGAGAGAGCAAGCGCCCACAGTACGTGCACAGACTGACAGTTGCATTAAGATGTTTCCTGCTGCTTCTTTAAAAACTTATGGCAACCTGCTCATTATTAGCCTTCTGTACTTGGAGAGAGTTAAATTGGGTGAGATGAAGTGGAAGTCACAGCTGAAGGTGCTCTGGGCTGTAACACAGCAGAGTAACCACACACCTCTGCAGATGTGCTGACTGGGGAATCATCGTATGAGAATAGGAAGCAGGTTTAGCAGAGATTATGCAGAATGAATGGGAAAAGTCTTCAGGAAATTAGTTTTTTCCCATTCTTTCTGAATCTGAGGGGATCCAAAGGCACTTCATTATCATAACTGTTTCATGTTTAGCTACAGTTGTTGAAAGCTCTTCTCTTAATTTGCTGTACAAATCTCAAATTGATGATTAGGGAAAAAAATAGGCAAAATATGAAGGCAGATCTGAGAACATGTGGAGCCCATTAAGAGAACAAATTCATGACTTGTTTTCACTTATCACTATTTAGTATTTGTAGGGGGCTTTTGCTTTCTGCAATTTATCAGGTGCAAGCTGAAAGGATATAAACCAGATTTTAGCCAATGTACATGTGTCTACACATAAACCTATCAGCTAAAGTAATGCAATACCATCCCCAATATGGAACTACTGAATCTCAGACACAGCTAAAAGCCTGAAAATTCTCCCCCCTATATCCTGTTTTCTAGTATACTAAGCCACAAAAAAAAATTGGAGTAAAAATAGCAAAGGCAGAAGGTTTCAGGTGTTTTCAGGCAGCTGGTAACAGGCTGCTATTCTGCTATAACTGCTCGAGCAATAAGCAGTGCGCAGGCCCCTGGGGCTCACTGGCAATGAAGTCTCAAATATTTCTGATACACAACTACAATAACATGTTGCTCTTGCACGGGACCTTTCCCATAAGATGGATACACAAAAGAGGAAACAGTAAACTGCACAGGCCCTCTAGAGGTAAGGTCAGTGTTACTCACATTCGACAACTTTTGTATAACCTAAAAATTATTGAAATAATCATACCTAATCCTCGCTGAGGAATTTTCAAGCATCTCAAAAGACTTCAGAGATGAAGTCTGGCATTTCTGTAGCGAGACAGAAGCAGTTTTACCAGGCTAAAGCTGAGAATCTAGTCATGACCACCTCCCATCCTTGTTCAATTTTCTGCTCTCTATCCTTGAAAAATCTTATCGTAAGTAAATTTATTCACTATGTCTTAATGAAACCCTAATTTTTCAAAATATATTTTTAATTCTTTAAGATAATTATCATGCAACACTGATTACCTAGGAAGATAAGGATTATAAGAAATAAGCTGCTCATATGCAGGAAACTGCATGTACAAGAACTAGCACTAAAACACATGCAGCTGCTGAAGAAAGCTCCTTCCCTTGTTCCAGTCGGACTGTTAACCAGGAATCAGATTGGGAATTTGCAGCTGGGGGGCAGAAGGAAGACAGGATGAAAATCTTGCTGATCTGAAATACATCACTGTCTCTTGAAATTCCACAGGAACAGCTCCTGAAATTCCACAGGAACAGCTGGAACGTGCAACTGCTCCAGTTTAAAACTGGAAAGGAGATTCTATCCCTAGCAGTGGATAGACATGAGTGGATAGACATGACGCAGGGTGCATGAACTAGACAAAAAAAGAAATAGATCAAATCTGCTTTCTTCTACTCCCACTTTTTCTGAATTCTCACCATTTTAATGGGAGCTCAGACAGCTGCTCACGACCCTGGTGGAGCCATAAGACGCTCGGCTGACAGAGCTCACATGATGCCCAGGGTTTGGGACTAAGCATGGAAGCACAGGAGAGCAACATTGGCTGGGTGATCTTCTCCAAAGGAAGAAAAAGATGGCCTTATGTTCTGCAGAGAAATTTTATTTAATGATTTCTTAATCCCTTCTTAGACTTTGGACAATTTGGGGAGGATGTTGGGGGATTTTATGGTAAAGTGTAAAGGAGAATATTAATGGAAATTCAGCCTTTCCTTACTTTAAATCATTCAGTCATTTCAAATTAAGTTAGTTGTATAAGCTAAAAAAACTGATCTAGATGAACAAATGTGCTCTGCCCTAATCCATCCGTGGTGATTTCAACTCTTTTGAAATACACAGTTTCATCTTCAAGAAAAAAATCCTCAATGAGGTCAGTCAGCATCCTCTACAGGATCCTGAACTTTTGGTAAAGCATCTGAGATAAAACGCATCGAAAGGAAGTCCCAAGTTTCAGCCTTACACTTAGCTAGCCAGATCAATCCCCACAGCACAGATAAATCGGGGTTTGAGTTTTTTTTTTTCTTAGCTTCTTTTGTTTTAATTAGCTTATCTGGATGGGTTTTGTAATACAGATGAGCACGTGGCCACGTGGCCATGTTGTTTCTAGTACAAAGGAGGGCATATCTAGCCAGATGCAGGGGAATAGATATAGGCAAAGAATTATTAGTTTTCAGAAAAGCAATATCTGTTTACATATTCCAGAGATTTGTTTTGACTCCAAATGCATATGGGAAATTTTTAGACATGTATTTTACTGAGAGATTCTGGCAATTCACAGAAACAGTAAGCAAAAGGCAGCATCATTTCACAGATCAAGGCTAGTCTGAGCATCTGATAGACAAGTATATGACATTGGTCCCTAGGGAAGAACAGTAAGGACTCTCAACAGTTTACACAACATAGTAAAAGACAGCAATTGTGTTTATTTTCCTAGTCCCCATATTTATTCAGATCACATTAACCAAAAGGAAGAGGAATCCTATGTCTGTCATTAGAAATGCTATTCAATTATGTTCAACTAAAATATAACCATTTTTAACAACAGAGCTGTATTAACAAATTAGCAGAGCAAATTAACAGCACAGTTGCTGGAGGGCCAAGGAACGTAACAAGCATAAGTCCTACAGTAATCACTTAATATATCATGAGAAAGTAGGAATTCATTGGCTATAATATTTTCAATAATTTGCTCAGCTGTTCTGCAAAGAAATGCACCAAGTACTTCAGTGGAAAAGTACACACCCTTATTATAAGTTTTCTGTAATATGCTAGTGCACTGGGACTTGGCATGCCTGCCTTTCTCATCTAATAAAAAAAAAGGAGATGATTCATTGATAATGGAAATTATTTCTAAAGTAAATTGCAGCCTCTGCTGTGCTTTGGTATTTGTAAGCAGTAACTGGAAACTGTTGCATTTTTGCCGTGAAAGAAGATAATACTGATGTTTCATCTCAAATATGTGCACAGCACACCAGTGTTAGTGAGGGCCTCCACAATACATGCACAAGCAATCACTGCACTCAAAGGCCACTACTGCTCTGCTGAGGCTGGTCACAGCACTGTACAGTGCCAAAAAGGCAAGAAGATTTGACGTCCCACAAGAAGAAAGTTAGCACTGGTAAAGGAAGAAAGCTTGAATGGTCACAAAGGTTGTCTTCACCTTTGTCTCCATTTTGGTTTCCAGATCAATCCTTGGAACGAATTCTAGGCTTTGTCTATTGTTTACAGTACTAGTGTTAAAGACTTCAAGAGAGAAATTAGAAAACCAGTTCACTGTATTAAATGGAAGACATTAATTTGACTAAGTGTAAGTGAAACAGCACTTGGCAGCAGGAGGAAGACAACTCCTGCACTGTCGGATGCCGCAAGAGAATCTTCTGCCAAAACCCTCCAAAAACATATTATGTTAAAAGCACTACATCACCAAAAGCTCACACTGGAAAATCATCACTCCCCCTTGAACTATCTCTGTCCCAAGGACACCTTCTCCCCAGGAAAGCTGTAGCTCTGTGTGTGTTAACTCCTTCACAGACATCACACGTTAAGCAGGAAACACAAATAGTCCATAATGGGACATGGCATGCCCTTAACTTCTAGATTGTGCTTTCACTGAATGAGCTTCGTTTTAAAACACACAGACCTATAGGTTTACAATCAGTGCAACCCCAAAATATACAGGGCTTACTAATTTACTTGTGCTGGAGTTGGATCAACGTAAACACACCAGACTCGTTGAGATAAAACCTGATCCAACATACAAGGTTTATAAGTGATATTTTTATGTTTCTTAAAGAGAAGGATGAATCATAATTCTTGACCGGTCTGCATCTGGATTTGAATTTCATGCATCTTTTAGAGCTCCAAAATGGATGCTGCTGTGACTCATTTTAGCAATCACATCACATTAAAAAAATTCCCTTCAAGATGGAGTACTTGAGCTAGAGGGCAGACTGCATCTCCTGTAAACTCAATTCCTTCTTCTCTTGATGAATGTTATCACTTTCTTTATTTCAGTTTTATATCATTATATCGACCTGATCAACTGAAGCCCATTTTAAACCAGATCAAAACGGCAATCCATTCTTCTTACGAAACTGTGAGAATGAACATTATGAATTAAAGTCAGGCTGCATCACTTAAAAAATCCCCCAAACACACAAATCCTGTTGTTCTCATTACCTCTTTCTCCTTTTCTTTCCAAGCAGTATGTTCATGAAACATGATTTATCACAAACAAGAAGGCTGGCATACCCAAAGTTGCCCCAAATGAGCAAATGCACTAAATCTTATCCTGAATGTAACTTATTTTTGCATTAGCAGGCATGCACACCAGCTGCTGAACAGTGTGAGACACACACAAGGCTTACCCAAAACAAAAGGTTAATCATCCTGATCAACCTGAGTCCTTGGAATTCTTCTTGTCCTTAGCACTGATTTAGTGAAAATAAGGTCCCAATTTAAATATCTGTTACATAAATATATATAATTATATATACGTATAAATGCATGGATTTTTCTGTTTTGCTTGAAATTATTTGTGATGCCCACTAAATGCAAGCAATGAGGTACAAAAGGCTTCCTGTATGAACATCCTAGCACCATGAAGAGAGAAAAATTGATGTCATGGAAGTTAGCCCTTTGAAATGCAGGGTCAGAGAACAATTTTGATTGGAGGTGCCTCATGTTTGGTGGAGTTCGGAGGGTCTCTGTGGATGGAGGCTCTACCACCTTTGTGGACACTGGGTTGTTGCCTGGGTACTTTTTTCCTTGATCTCTCATAGGATTTTCCCTCATTGCCATTACGTCTGTTGTCCCTCATCTGGCTCCATCTTCCCTGCACCCTCCTGCTGGGGAGATCCAGCCCTGTCACTGAGCTGGGATAATGCCACACAGCCAGGCTGTCCACACCACCTGCATGGTTTAGTGCATCCTACAGCAATGCAGCTATGAAACCTCTTGTGAGTCAGATGCTCTTCTACCTCTTTACATCTTCTTTTATGGACAGTCCTCACTGTCAGCACCCAACCTGGTTATAGATATTTGAATATATTAACCTTCCAGGAGTGAGAAGAATTTATCTGGCACATGCCCAGAAGTTAAAGCATATATCAGCTTCTGAATCTGAACCACTTGTCTGTATTGACACTTTTAATAAGATTTAAACTATAAAATTGGACTCCCTCCTAAGTAACCCATAAGCAATTTTTTTCTAATATCAACCCTAGAACAAAGAGGCTATGATAGAAATTGGCAGAAGTATGCTAAAAATTAGACCAAATATTTCCAAACCTTTGAGAAAACACTTTATTAAAAACCTCAATTTCAAAAATTATTTAATAAAATCTATATTTATTTATCATTCTTTTTCAGGTTAGAGGGTGAGCTCTGACATTTTCTCTGAACTGCCTTTCCTATTTCTACCTCAAATTTCATTATATCACAGGAGGCCAGATTCAGACCAGATGTTACCAGTTGTTAAATCAACTGACTCCTTCAGTGAAGAAGTTACGCCTGTTTCCTAGAGGACTGAATTTAGCTCCACAGGCTCTCACTAGCAAAAAAACTGATGGTGCCATCTGCCCATTGCAGCCAGACAGAACCATCCTACTGAGGAGACACCGAGAAACATCATATTTCCCACAGTGGGAGCAATCTCCCCTGAATCTCCACATGGTTGGCAGTGTGCCATTAAAGCCACTTAGGATAACAAGCCTTGTATAAACAGATTATCCAACAGAAAATTTTTGTCAATATTGCTTCATCTTCTGCAATGTAACATTCAAATGCTGGTTTAACTGCAGAAAGAGAACTAAAATCTAGAAGCAGCAAATCTAAAATCTTTGAATAAATAATGTAATAAATAATAAATTATGGAAAATAATACTCCAATACTTAACTCAGCTTTTTACATCTGTGACAGTATTTCACACATCTGGTATTTGACAGTGAGGGAAGTACTAAGCATGTGAAAACATCAACATAACCTAAGTGAGGATTTTGTACAACAGGAATTCCTATGATTTTTTTCCAGCAGAAAGAAGGAAGTTACACTTTCCATACACTCCCGTTGAACAGAGCTAACCCTTACAACGTGGCTTGCTGAAAACAAACTCAGTTGCTCAACATCTGTACTGCAGCTTCCATTAATGCAATTACCGAAGTCGGTCGTACTGTATTATTTATCAGCATCTGCACAACACCTCGCTGGAAAACACGGCGCTGTCTGCATTTCCTGCAGCGCTTCTGCTTCAATCCGCTCTGTGAGGCAGCGAGCGAGAGGCTCTCTCCTGGCAGGCTGCAGGGCTCCCCTTGCCCCACCACTGCTCCCACACCAGCTCCAATGGCCTCAGTGGGGCTTCCCAAGCCTTGCCCATCCCTCTGCTAACCCCATCTGCACCAACACAGTGTTTCTGAGCTGCAAAGCTAACAAAATAAACCTCTGTGAAAGCAAACAACTAAGAAGGTAGCAAACTGATGACTGTTGGCAGAAAAACTGGCTGAGAAGCAGGAGGCTGGGATTTTTCGTTTTGCACCTGAAAAAATGTAGGCAAATCACTGCCTTCCTGCTCTCTAAGTCAATCATGCCCAGCTGAAAAAAAATGGGTTAAAGCACACTCATATTACTGACACCCCAGAGAACAAATCCATCTGTAGCCAGTGTACCCTGTGTACCCTGTAAACTGAGCGTACCCTGTGTTCAAAGTGCAACATACCTGAACTAAAGGCTTAAAATTCTGAAAGCCATAAATTAAAAAAAAAAAAAAAAAAGCTAAAACCACTAAAAACATAACCCTAGAATTAAAATTATGAGCTATATTTAATTTTATTTTGAATTATGGTCTCCTTAAATAGATTCAAATACTAGTGCCTTAAATATACCTTGTAATGTTCATTGTAGGCCGTAAAGTCACATCACTGACATTTTTTTTGAAGAAATTCAGGTACTCAATTAAATGCAGATTGATTTTTCATCAGAAGGCAAAAAACAATTTTGATCAGCATCTTTCAAATCTGTAACCACTCTGGAAAATTTTTTTATTCAAAAAGGGGAGAAAAAAGGAGATGTCATCAAAGTTTTGCCACAATATTTTCAAAATAAAAAACTGACACATTGTTTCAAGGCCAAATTTACTTCAGTTTTAACATCTGAAAATTAATGTAAAGTATTCTGCTTTTGATTAATTATTTGAAATAAATAGTCTATTGATTTCATTGCATTTTAAATCCTTTCATATCAATGTAATAAAGCATTTCACTGGCAAGGAGGGAAGCTCCCAAATGACTATTTTCCAAATATAAGGAGGGTTTATTTGCTGCATATTCTACCAATCATTTTTCTTTATCCTTTCTCCATCCCCCGCCATTCAACTTCCTTGTACTCAGATGGTTTCTCATACACACCACCAAAACTATAGAACACACTTAATTTTAGGTGTTAATCCAAGTAGAATCTGGTAGCGAAGCATAACAAGGCTGAGTAACAGAACCAGAGGAAGCATAAAGCGCTCTCAAATGCACTCAGTAATTTCACTGCTCTGTAGGATGACAGCAAGGCCCAGGTCTATCAGCTCTTATCCAGATAATATTCTCAAATCAAGGGCAATTTTTTTCTTTAATTTCAACAGGAACAAGCCTAGAGCTGAACAAAATTAAAAATTATGGATTTCATGTAGATAAAATTATCTAGCAGCTGTTATGTGGAAAACTAAGATTATCGCAGTGGTACCTACTGGCCTTAAAACACTTGCATTTATTACCAAGAGATAAGAATTGCAGTCAAAGTCTTGGAAATTAAATTTAGACACAGCAAACATACGCTTCTTATATGGCCTAAATGGCCAAAGCTTCACAGAAGCTGAAGAAACCACACTCACATACACAGCCAGAATATACACTTTTCATATGGCAATGCTATATGACAGATATAATTGTGTAATGCATACATATATATACGTAAGTGTATTTTATATATATAATGCTATGTAATGCTTTTTGAATGTTTTCCATTTTAATGAAAAGGTACAGTACAAGGTAGCGTGTTCTGTAGGGCATCTGTAAGTTTAGCCCTGTTTTATTTGTCAGCATGAAGAAGAAATATGGTATATAAAAAAAGAAAAAAGGGAATTTTAAAAGAAATTAGACCAGAGCTCAAAGATGTCCTACAAATAAAAATATGGGACTAAGAGATCCTTTTAACTTCTCTCATTTCTCTAAATAGCTACTAATGAGTCCTCAGACAAAATATTTGTGTGTTCCACCACTCAAAGTAGAAAATCCTAATTTGCCATCCAGACAAATACTGTGAACACTGTGGAGTATCCACCCATGTGGCAGATACTTTCAACCACTGCTGCTGAACTCACTAAACCTGACAGTTCCCAGACTGTTCACAGTATGGAAAACATGGAAGATAATTTCTTTCCTTTGACTGTCTGCATGAATTATAAATCCTTCATGGCAGGTTTTCTTTCAGAGTCTCTCTCTATGACAAAATCTGCTCATATAGTAGGGTAAGACCTGCAGGACCATCCAGGGCTTCTGGGCATCAAACTGCAGCTACTAAGATAAGGTTTGGTTACATTAATCTTCCTCATTTCAAATAATAAATGCAGGTTCCTGTCAGACTGACAGGACATGGGTGCTGCAAGTCCCATGAGCTGAACAGAGTTCTTTGACAAAAAATTTTAGGAAACAAAGCCAAGCATGTGCAAAGTCAACATAACAGCTAACACTTAATCAAAAATTTACCAGAAACATCACAGAGAAAAGTATTCAAAGCCTGTTTAATCCAAACAGTAATCTTTCCTAGGATTAGTCCAGGCCCTTACTATCTTACATAATTTCACTGTTACCTGCCTTTTTTCTATTCCTTTCTGTCACCATCAAGGGCAGAAGCCATGTGGCACCATTGTAATTGCCACATCATTATCTGTTGCAGCAGAAATACAGCAATAAGCAAACAAACAAACATCCTTACTTTTTTTTTCTGACACCACCACTACAGGGGAAAGCAAAAAAAAAAAAAACCCAGAAGAGCCCCAAAGCAATTTAGTCCATGAATATGACTGCTATCAGTTACCACACTGGAAATGCTGTGGGAGTTTTCCTGGCCTGTTTGTAGACGTGTGTGCTTGTTTTTACAAGGTTCTCCACCAAGAACAAAACACCAGCAAGCCTTGTGTCTCCTGTAGAGTTGATTATATTAGATCATTTTATCTTACTGACAGAGGGGAGAGACAGGCTGGGCGTGATGAATGGCTATTGTTATACCCTACCTGACCACCCTGGCGCCCACCCAGGCACGCAGCCTGATGGCAATCAGGTAGCCTGACTCATGTGATATTTGACAAAGGATAGGTCAAGATCCTCCCCATCTGTTATCAGGAAAAACCTTCTGTCTACTTGCAGCAATACTGCAGAGTTACATTTACCACTGAAAAAATGTGTGGAAATAATAAGTGCAGTTTGCAGGTTTCTCTACTATTGTATTTACACGATTAAAAAGGAAAACGAAGCACTTGGATTGGAATAAATGGCATCTCTCTTCTATCAGCACAGGCTAGCAAACACATATGCTCAAAACAGACCTTGTTCTTGAGCATCCCCGACACAGTGAAATGTGAGCATCTACAGTTAGCCACTCTTATCCACGCTCAGCTGACTAAACTATGAGCCCGCTATAAAACTTGTGTAGAACTGACTCACTGTGAAAATTTTAGAAGATACCACAGACATTAATACAAATACAAGTGTTGGGCTGTCTGCTGTATGTAGCTGCAGCTTGAAAACTCACAAATGGGAGCACTTCTGTTCTGAGAGAAGAAATTCCAGGAACTGCAATATGGAACTGCACACAGGGAATTACTAATACATTAAAGTAAAAACCTTCTTCTACCTCTAATGACGTGAAATAAAATACAGAATGATGAGCAGTAGGTGCCTCTGCAAGACCAAGCAACACTGTAATTTTGGACCATCTAACCTGAATATCTGGAGACATCCAAGTTTTTCTGCTGTAACTATTACCCTGCACCTTTGAGGAAGAAGTACTGTGGTACTAGACCAGATGATGCATTTCCATTCATTCACATAACCTGTGATGTAAACTAATTACAAAAAGAACACCTTCCACATTCAGGGGTAGAGTCACATCTAGCTCATGTGTCTTATTGCAGCACATTAATCCTACTCAGTATGGGAACTGAACGCTTCCGGGCAACTTTTCTTGCTTTCACCATAAAATTAACTAAACTTTTTGCTACTCTTTCTGTATAGGGTTCAGCATTTGTCAATTTGCCAATATTAACAGCAAGACACTTACTACAATAATTAATATCCCTTAATTTATTACTAAGGATTGTAATTATTTCTTTTTTCTGTAGAGAGTTACTCTTGATAGATTAGGCAGGCAGATGCTTTCCTACTCTTAAAGCTGGCCTTGTTGCTAGGCAGCAAGCAAGAACATCATCACACACTTTGGAAGATCTCACCAAATAAATTATCATCTTTTTTTCTTTGTTTTGACCTGACCCCAATACTGATATTTTTCTATTTCTTAGTTTGGTGGGTGCTTTGGACTTTGTTCATTTATAACTTGAGGCTCTTTTCATTCAAGAAAGTCATATGCAACTACTTCCTGTCTCTGCAGGCTGAGGACAAAGATGATCAGGTGTGGAGTTTTATTGCTAGCTAGCTCACTCAAAAACCAATGCCTGTTCATCAACTGCATCATGCACAAACACAATGTCACCAGACAACTTCTAGCAAAGCTAAAATCCCCCAGGACAGATGGTAGCTAGCAGGCTGAAGGGCACAGGACCTGAGCACAAAGTTTGTTTCTTATACAATCCCTGGATAGCCAAGATTCTGATTTTCAACCCTTGCAGGGCCAATAGATGAATTTAGTAACAGTTGGGGTTGAAGACTGCAGCTTATTTCAATCTATAATTGCACAGATGCTTCCAGAAGTCACATATTGTAATTATACCACCCTATATGATGTAGGTGCTTATGTATGTTTCAGCAGCAACCTGGGTACTATATCACAGCAGCACTCCAGGATGACAAGTGGAGTAAATCATCTCTAGCCTAGAACTATAACACAGAGCTCTCCAACACAGCTTTATTGCTCTTTATAAATTATTAGACAGTTAAGAGACAAATACTTCTGGCAAAGTCCATAGTGATAGACAGCATGGCAATGAATTTGCTTGTTATTTGCTACTGATTGTCGTGCAGTGTGGTCTGTGAGAGCAGCAGATTTCAACAAAGACCTTGAACAAATGCAGTGCCTTGAAATTAGGTTTTCTTTCTTTCATTTCTGTAAAGCTGAAGTGACTCCCTGTCCTACACCAACAGAAACAGAGACATACTGTTGAAAGAACTTGCCCTTTTCCATGGAATGCAAGTGTGACTTGGTGTAACCACTGAACACTGGACCTGTTCAAACATAGCTCTTCAATGTTGGTGCAACCCTTTGCATTTGTGCTGAGCGGACTATAGGTCCTTCAGCTCTAAGCAGGAATGTTCTACACCTACTTTGCACTTTGTAGGTGAATGCGAACACACAGTGCCTAAGGCAATGGAGCGGTGCAGACTCCTATAGCTGGTAAACATACAAGAGCCAAGAAACTTAGAGAGGTTTGATGAAGAATTCCAAGAAAATGGGTAAAACAACTCTTGTCAATCCCAATTACTTAATATCAAAAGGATTTTTTGTTATGCAATTAAAATTCATATACAATCCATAAAATCTGCTCTTAATGACCAAAATCCCATGAAAAGACAATAAAGACTCATTACACAAACCTTTCTCCTAATATTTTCTACTGCAACAAAAACCTAAGGCCCATGTTACATGTTTTATAAATCATATATGTCACTTTCCAAACATCCTCACAATGCAGTAAAACTGCATTCAGTACAGCAGTTTCTGCAGTTAGGGACAGAAAATCACCATTTTTCAGATTATGAACTGAGGTAACAGGATTTCCCATTCATGAATAATCATGAATAGAATAGAAATAGAATAATAAATAATAATAGATAAATAGAAAATAGATAATTACAACAAACCAGGGAACCAAACATTAGTCCCCTAATGCATAGATTTTTATCATCAAAATCTATATCAGCCTAGAACATCAGCTTTTTTTTTTTTTTCTGGAAAATAACTGTTGATGGCTTATTGCTAGAATTGAGCTGCATTCACATAGAAATAAAGTGGAAAAATGAAGTGTTCGTATTTATTTTTGTTCAAAACCATGTCTCTTGTAATATGAATCTTCATCCAGAATTCAAAAAATGCTGAAGTCAAATACAGAGCTGCACAATCAGGTTTACATTTCAAATTTACTATTATTTCTTGGAACACTTCCCACCAGATAAAAAGGTTTCTAATCATAGGCTCAGCTAAGACTCACACATCCTCTTCTTCTGGAGTGCTTTTGGCTTTGCACTGATAGTCTGGGTCCCAAGGGAGAACCACAGATAACTATTCCATGGCTTCACAAACATTGCATCATGATGCAGCCAAAGCAAGTGCTGTCAAGTAGCTCATGTGACACACAGAGGGACATAGCCACAGCCAATGACAACATAGGTAAATGCATAACCCCTTTTGCTTAATAATAAATGTATGTTCAAATATATAACTCATTGCAGATAAATATTTATATTCAGCTTTTGAGGTGCCATGTGATAATCTTGCTGCTCAAAATACTAATTTATGCATATTCTATCCATATTGAGCAGATCAAAACTCGTGTCTTGTCACTACAAATGCGTATTTACAATGAGCTTTGAAAATACTAACATCTAAATTATCACACCTCTAAAATCCTTCATTAAGAAAAATTACTTCAAAATTTCCACACAGGTTGCTTGTAGTCTATGTTACTCATTGCAGGTGAAAAATGATCATTCATTTATGGTCCTGTCTTGCACCAAAAATTTTTAAGCCTGTGGCATTCACGGGCCCAAAATCTTCTGTTTCAGCAGGTTGAAGAACTGTCTAAATTCCTAAGAGGACACTTCTGCGTTAATGAAAACAACAATACAATAAATTAGAAATGAACTAGTAAATCCAGCATTGACAGGAAATAAGTGCACATGCAAATGTTTAGATCTCTTAAAACTCAGTCTTTGTGCTATTTCTGTTTCACAGTTAATAAGCAAGGGCTTTATCCCTTTAGTTGACATGACTCTTACTAATGCTTAAAAGCGTGCTTCCTACTCCATATAGAAAATGTAATTTGTGAGGTATTTGAAAACACAAGGCACAGGAAAAGAAAAATATATTATTGTGTCATCTTTTCTGGCTATATTACACTTAGAGGGAAAAAAATTATTACAAGCCTAAAATCTACACAGTGCTGGTTGTAACCAAATACTCCCTTTGAGGAATTTACAGGAAGGGGTAGGCTTTTGAAACAATCATATGTATAAATAGTTAGCAGACACATGATGGTATAACATTTTGACTCATCATTTTCCATCTATTTGTTTAAGAACCCAAATTTCTATAGGGAAAAGACAAAACTGAAAAAAACCCCCCATACTTAAAATTACACATTGTTATTCAACTTAACATAAAGGGAAAGGAAAAAACAGGAAAAAAAATACAATGATAGAAAGACTTCTCCCGTAGGAGAAGATTGTTTGATTCAGCCTGTCCACACTACATAGCAACTGATGACAGGCTCTTTAACAGAGCTATAAAACATGCTAACAGTGCTATTAAGATTACTTATACCATCTCCCAACACAGGCATAAATGCTCTTGGCACAGTCACATTTTGTACCCGCCAATGCCAAATTTCAAAGAAGCTGCAGATAAGACACAAGAAGTAGAGAAACAGACACTCATTTGCAGCCTGGAAAAATCCATGTGGATCCTCTTCCCTTAAGGAAAGACATCACCAAGTAAGGTTGTAAGGCACAAAGACGTGTCAGGCCCTAAAAGAAACAGTGCTCCTCAAAGAATGTTAGGTAGGTATCCAAATAATGGGTAGAGTTAGAGGATAATTCCTCAAAAGGCATTCTAAAGGTAAGTAGGGAGCTACAGGATAGCTGGTAGTGTACAGCTACCAGTGGCTGAAAAACAAGGAGGAAAGACACAGTTCAATCCCATCTGAGCAACAGTGGTTGATTTTTGACTGTGAACCTCAGAAGCAAGCAGAGGACATTGTTTAAATCAGAAAAGCCTTGTGGAGCTCGGAAGGACTAACAAGAGCCTCCTAAGAGAACAGCAGGCAAAATGTACCATTGGCATATGTCCAGCTGCCAGAACTGAGAGTACACCAGCTCTTCTCCAATTACAGGTACCTACTTTAACTTCCACAAGAAGCAACATAACACAGAATGATAGCTCAGCAAAAACCTTTCTTATGTATCCAGAAATAACCAAGAAGTAAAGTAAGCAATATTACAAATAAGAAAATAAGACTAGAATATCAAGTTTGGGAGAATGGAAAATTATTATTATTATTGTCTCCCAATGCTAAGTCCTTAGGCTGCCTCAACAGACTTCTGGCATGCCTTCATCAAAGCAACTGCAAATACTAATCTATGCATTTCACAGCATTTGTTCAGGAACAAAAAAATTCAATAAAAATGAAAGTATAACAAGAAATATTTCTCTGAAAACTCCAAATAAATCCAGAGACATCAGCTGACCAAAGAATTGAAAGGAATTGAAAGGAAAGTTGAACTTCAAGATCTTCTAGAATTAATACATTTATTTGAGGAGTGTCTATTTAACAGTATACTCCCTACCAAAGCCTTAACAAATACAAGTTTTCAGTGTACTTCATGCTTCAGACATAAGAAAACAGTAGTTCTAGAGCATTATCGTTGTTTCTCAATGAAAATTAGTTTTTTAGTCACTTAAAATTAGCTCAAATTAACAATATAAGCTTATTAGATTTCAACAAACCTAGATGTCTGAAAATTCTACTGGCTCAAAAGAAACCAAAACAAACAAAAACAAAATAAAAACAAAACAAACAAAAAACAACAAACAAAAAGCCCCCAAACAAACAAAAACCCCGAAGGAACATTAAATTCGCAGCATTTATCTCATTTTCTCCTATTGTCATTTTACACAGTCTCTGTGTAGAATTTAAAGGGATTAAAATGCATTCCAAATCTTCTCCTTTAAATAATTTCATGGCCAAAATGTTACATATTCCATTCCTATGTGTTCCCTAATCCTTTGTGATTCTTTTTTGTCCCAGCAGAGTGCAGACGTTTTACTGAGGTCTACTGCAAACAGATCTCACAAAATACGACTATATGCAATTGTAAGGAACTCAATGTAAAAGAAAATTCAGATAACACATTATAAGACCTATTGCAGATAATATCCAACCCCAGCTTTAACCTTTTATATGAAGATTATACAGCTACTGTGTACTTTAATGGGAAGTACACTTTAACCTTGAAATAAGTATCTTAAACTTGTCCACCTGCTCTCTTTGACTCACTCTCTGCAAATAGCAGTTCCTGATGAAAATGAAAACATGCTTTTGCTACATGACTTCCAGGAGAGTCTCTGATCAATTAGCATTTGTATTATCATTTCAGGAAGTGATATATAACCCTGGCCACTTTTTGAGCTATCTCTTGGAGAGCCTCTTATCCCTCTGTCAACTCACATTTGTCTGCTCATGAAGTTACTGGAAAGAATGACTCAACATTAATTTTAATTACAGCAGAGTGAAAGTCCATTCATAAATATTGCCTCTGAAAGACTTCACTTTGCCTCTTGAAGCTGACCTTGATTAACCAGTACACGCTCTATATGCCAAAGAAAAAGAATTGAGAACTTGCAACATTGCTTTAACTCAATACACAGTATTTCAGGGGAAAAAGAAAAAAAAAGTTCACATTAAAATTAATTAAAACAAGATTTCAGTATATTAAAGCAATTTCCAGCAATCATGCCATCTTAGTAATATCCTTTACTGTAACCACCTAAGGAGTACGGGAGATGCACTAAAGGCAAGATTTCATTCATTCTGAGGCGCATTTAATTCAATCTTAAAAGTACAAGTATCAGGGTTTTTTCCTTTGCAAATGCCTGCAGAAATGTACTGGATCAGGTTTCAAGTATTTATAAGTTATTCATATTATAAACATAGTTCGATGGAAGTCCAGTTATTCTAAGAACCAGTTTGAAGTTGTACAGTGCACCACTCCCCAAAAATATAAAAGAATTCTGAGAAGCACATATGTATACAGCACATGCTATATAGACAGAAGATTCCCAAAAAATGAACAAATAGTCTTTCTATGTGAGATATGGGACAGCAGATGGTGAGGTTAGTTTTTCTGTAGCATTAGCATCTTCTCCCTGATTGTCATAGTGCCTCAGGGTTCTTTGAGCGTTTAACAAGCCAGTAAGATAAGGTGAGGAGCAAACACAAGGAGAGACTAAAGTCCAAACCTGAAAGTATCCAGGAGCATAAGGATTATTGATTACTAAAGTCATGGGGGTTCAAGCTTTTTGTTGTTTTGAGAATCAGCCCTAAATGATTATCGGAAAGTTTGAGGGAATGAACTTCCATCTCTATCTTCTGTGCCAGCCTGCACAATCACCCTTTAGTTTCTTGGTTGATTTTTTTCTTCATGTTTTGAAGTGCTGCAGCTGCCAGAAGATGAGGCCACGTGCACTTCTTCCCAACAAAAAACTTGTGAAGACAGCTTTGGTGGAACTGTCAACTACAAAATTCACTTGACTCTGTCCTAGTGTACAGGGCAGGATAAATACTGATCAGATGACTTATAAAAGGCAGCTTAAAAGAAAAAAAAAAGAGCCACCAACTTTGAAAAGGCATCCACTTTTTAAACACAAATATGACCTCAGTTACCATGCTGTCTTCATGGTTTGGCTTTTCAAGTTTATGCACGTCACAGTTAGTTATTGGAATTGGATTATGTATTGTAAACCCATGTGGTGTAGCCAGATTATAAGAAAGGGCTTTTATACCAACCATGAGACAATCCCCTCTACAGTTATAGTGATACTGTACAATGCTTACTTTTCTGCCCAAAATATTCACAGATACCTTGCAGCTGTTAAGTCCATTTCAAAATAATATATTGGTTAATTTAATTAAAACTTCAATGCAAGGTGTTCTCAGGAGACTGTATGAAATCACAAACAATAGAGTGCAAGGACAATATGCTGCTGAGCTAATTGCAAATAGATCTAAAAAGCCCTTTCTCCTAATTTAGTGATAAAATCAATTTCCCAAGCTTCTTTCAGTCAGGTGATATTTTCTGCTGAGATATGTCCTCTGCGTAAAGCCAATTTTCACTAAAAGCAATTACTGGTGTTGCCAGAACAAGTATTGAGGAGCAGTGGGAGAGCCTGCCCAGCCTGTTTCAGGCTCTCTCTCTGTCTTGGCACTGGGTGTTTGCTCTGGAGGGGGTTACACCCCACTGCTGCCAATGGGCTAAAGCCCAGAGCACATTTTGCCTCCAGCAGCAGAGAGCAGCTGTCTACCAGAAACATCTAAGAAAACTGCTGATTCCAATACTCAAATAGCAAACTAAGCCATAAGATTGAATACAATCCTCCACAAAACAATGGATTTGGCAGCACGGGCCCTGCATCCCCCCTGCAGTAGTTTCCACGGCTCCACTGGTGCACTGTTCCTCAGAGAGCTCCCACACCTGCGCCCTCCTGCCCTCATGGCACAGCTGTGCTGACACATCCATCCCTCCCAGCCACTCTCCTCGACAGTGCCCTGGTGCTCCATGAGGGCCAGCAGCTCCCCAGCACCAGAAGCCCAGCACTGAGCCTGCCATGACAGAGCCAGTCCCATACTCTACCTTGTCACCTCTCCGCCGGGGCTTCCATACCAATCTCCCCACACCAGGCACTGTGGCTTGGCTGTGAAAGTGGCAGCAGAGGCCCAGATCCTTGCCCAGAGTGGAGCCGGGAGCAGCCTCCCCTCACGCAGCTGTGGCGGGCAACGCTCGAGGCGGTGACTGCTGCACCAGGCCATGGCCTTTCCCACCGCTTGCAGCTTTCGTGATTGCTCCGTTTGGCTGGGTTATGGGATAAGCACACAGGAGGTGCCCCACTGCATGGAGCCAGTGAGATTTGGCTGCCTACCTAAAACCCACCGTTCTCTATCACACAGTCTCCTCCACCACCTTCTCCCAGTCTGAAAATCAGCACAACTACTCTGCAAATAAACTCACTTTCTTACAGCCTAGAATGTAGCCAGCTGAACAGCGATTTCCATTTCTAAACAGCATCTTAATGGCCTTGTGGAAAGCACCTTTCACTTAAGGCAGTTTGTGATCCAGCTGTCACAGGATGCCATTTGTTTTCCAGCATTCCTCATGCTCCTAAGATGCCTGCTTTATCAAGGCAGCACCCACCCCCCTTAAGGCGTTTTAGTTCATCTGCCCTTATAATATTCATGGGCAATAAGGTACAACTTAACTTTCTGTAAATACCGATTTTATTATTTTAAAACTCCTAACACAACTGCTTGCTGATTTCCCATACTTTGATGGTGATCTTTTCCTGCATCTATTTTAGATCCATTGTGTATTCTGCTTTTATAGGAACATCCTTAACATACGTTTCTTTCCAATTTTCACGCTCTTTGACTATAAATGGCTTTCTACCAGCGAGCAGCCATACCACATGAACAGACGTTTTACCATGAAGTGTCTCAATTGACTTTAGGTAATTCAACCAGACAGTATAAATGCCTCTGAACAATTCAGCAGCTACCATGTAAATATCTTAATTAGTGAATCAATGGAGGATTTTCCTTCACCCTAAGGGCTGCATTGGAAGGTGAATCTCGTTGGCAATGTATTTTAAAAAGTCTGGTTACCAAGTCACAATGTTGTCTTCCCAAGCAATACGCAGTGATGCAAATGGTATGCTTACTTTGCCATACCCTTGATGAAAAAAACCATGAAGCAATTGAATATTGTAATTTTCCTCTCCTCCTTCCCTTGATTGGTGCATGTCATCTCTAGAAAAGTCCAGATCCCATCCCATGCAACACTGGCTTCAAGAAAACCACACCAATTCAGACACTTGTTTGACTTTAGTTTCCAACTGGTAAAAACCAGAAACTGTGTTAGCACTTTTCAGAGCCTTGCTGAAGCTTACCAGTGTTCAGTTTTAGTCAGGAATTCATCCAACAGAAAAACTCCCAGCATCTAGCAGAAGAGATATTTCACAGATGTTAGTCAATTGATTAACTGCGCAGTTGCAACGTAATAACCCCATACATGTGATTGGGGAATTGTAACTTGCAGCTCTTCAGCTGTTTGACACCGTTTATTGATTAGAAAAACAGATTGCCATTCTCAGAATTGTAACATAATATTTTAATTACTGCCATATATAACATCTGACTTTCAGGCCATTAGGATAAAATTATCCACATAGTGACTAAGTCCTCCTCTCACCCACAGTTCCCAAAAGCTGATTTATCAGGGATGCCTAGTCAAGCATGATTCTGCAGCCTTTTCCCCCCTACCAAATAAGTTTCATCTCTTTTTATCTTATTTTGCTGTGGGAAGACTCAATCAAAGATGTTAGTAACAAGGAAAGTAGTTGGATGCTTTTTATTTTACAGTCCTCGTAGAAAGTTATAGAAAATGGAATGAAAGACCTGTAACACAAATACTTTAGAGGCAGTAACCCCTACATCACTAGATTTTCCCTTTTTTATGTTATTTACAAGAATCTGGTAATGATGTTCATCCCACAGCATCTGATCCCCTTTGCTACAGAAAGCAGAAATGATTAATCTTCCAGCAGATTTCAGCAGTTACTAGCAACTCCATGCACAAAAGACTCTGCAAGAGACAGGGTTTGGAGTTTGCTTTTTCAACATTTTATTGACTTTTTTTCCTCCTCCTCCCCCAGGATTGTTTAATGATCTGTGTGGGGAGAACTGATAAGCGAAATTTTAACACTGAGAACAATGGACCTAATACCTCTCTAAGGAAGCGCTCCATGTCTTAAAGTGACACTTGTGCAGAATTCAATAACCCAGAACAATCTCAACAACAGTATTAGTCATTAGATTGTGTTATAAAGGCAACATTATAAGCACCCTTATACAATACCCGTATCTTTCTACAGGAAATACACATGCAAAGGGAATAGGTATTATTTCGACATTAAACTCTTGCATTTAAGTTTCTTTTCTGGGACTAATCCTTCTGTTTAAGTAAAGAGATCAAGTCCAGATATATAAACGACAGCGCTTTTTTTCTGCACTGGGAAGGCACATGGCAAGTTGAGCTATCAGAAGCTAAGGTTTTCGAGCAAAAAATACCTAAAGAACTTAACTAATTCCTATCATTCAGAAGGAGCAAAGACTAAGGGAAAGAAGCAAGAAGGCATCAGTGTGAGACAGTGGTTTCTAGGAATATAACTACTTTCAGCATGCGTGTAACACCATGTGAAAAATAAGTGTGTACGGTAACTGTGCAATTCACATCACAGAGGACTTTTAAAATAACCAGGTCTTAAGAGAGAACATTTCCAATTGCTGTATTGTACCAGTAGTCAAGCAGAAACCTATCTAAAATTTAATCTCTAAAACATAGTGTGAATTATCACCATTTAATTCCTCAAAGGAGATGCTGGCATATGGACAACCTATGTGAGAGGTTTCAAGGCAGCACAGGTGTACAAGTGTTACAATTCCATATGCTGTATATGAATACGACATTTGAACAGTAAAGCTGATTTAAGCTCAAGAATCTGAAGAGAATCTCAATTATTTTACATGTGCTGATTCCAAAAGTCATTCTCATTTGAATGTATCATGGAAGTCCATTCTCCTATTGGAAAAGTATTGTTTAGACTGATACTGCTCTGAAAATAATCTCATGTGGCACATTTCTCTGAATGTGCTCTGTCACCCGTCTACCCATTTGTCCTTTAGATAATCTGTGCAATGCACCGATTGCCCCAGGCTCTGGTGGATACTTTTTGCTTGTTAACTGAACAATCAGTGAGTGCTGTCTTGAGGCAGCATAAAGGAGACTGCGGCCTGTGTTTTTAACCAGCAATGTTCTGTGCACTTCTATTCCCCCATTCTCATCTCACTACTTGTAATCCCACAACAGCCATAGTCACAAAAGATGAGAATCTGGAAACTGAAGTGAAGTCAAGGAAACCAAGAAATACACGCAGTCCATATCAGTTTGCACTCTTCAAAGCAAGGGAGATGAGCACAGAGGTTTTAGAACCACGTACCAGATTGGGCAAAACCTCCTGTCTGTGTCTCTTCACAGTAAAAAAAAAAAACCAACCAAACTTTACAAAAACTTATTAAAATATTTTTACTAAATTCTGTTTCCTGGTGCATTTCGGCATCACAAAGTTAAAAGTTTCCAGGTTTGTGGGGGGTTTTTGCCTTATAATTTAGAAAACACAAAATTGCCTCCCTGGGCACTCCTATCATGCAGAAAGAATGCCCTCAAAACCACATTTATCTTTAGTGGCACTCCTCATCAGAAAAGGATGGGGGGAGTTACTTTGTTTTCTTGAAGAGTATCATGAATTTTACTGGTAAAGGATTCTCCGTTACAAGCTCTTGGATTGAAGTGTATGTCCCACGGGTGTATAGAAATCAGAAAATGAGCAATGTTCAATGACCAGGGGATGAGAACAGAGTTTAAGAAGCATACAAAGGCTGTTATATAACCTATTAATTCAGCGGCTTTACAGCATTTTCTGCTCTGTTGGGTACAAATGAAAGGAAAAATTACCTATTCCAAGCCTATAAGACTCACAATCCCTAAAAAGAGTTGGCAGAATCTATTCTGGGAGATAGTGTTCATGTAACCAAGGGGGACAGTTACTTCTCTGCTGAAAATTCCAGCTGGAATTGAAATGGAGAAATAATTCTGTTCTTTCTGGAACCAAACTCTGCTCTACAGTGATGAATTTTCAGCTACTCTCTGTGCAGTTTTTGCTCACCAGAAAATGAAACTCACCAGCAGAAACTCTGCTTTTGCCACTGAGATTGATTTCAGGCTGGACTCTGCTTTAGCAAAGGTGGAACTCTGCAAGTCTTTGGACTTATGATCTGTCTTCATTTGAAAGCAGATGAGAAGTAACATCAGGGGTAGTTTTATTCCAAGTAAAGGGAAGGAGCTTAGAAATAACAAAATAAATACAGAGAGGAACCAAACTGAGTGTTCTGACCTACAGTGCTGCGCTTGGTTGATCACTAAATCTTTTCTCCCTAGTATAAGCAAAACCACAATTACCACTCAAAAGTTTGTCCTGGTTTTGGCTGGAATAGGTTTAATTTTCTTCCCAGTAGTTGATACAATGCTTTGTATGCCCTTTTAACACAGACAACAACCTAGGCCCTAGCAAGTGTGAGCTCATTGCCACAAGTCCCCCTTTTTTTCTTTTTTACCAAAGAGCAAAAATGCCTTGTTTATTGAAATGTTCCTCCCTGTAACAGTTTTTCTAGGAGGGCAAGGTGATACCTGCACTATACAAGATGAGTTTCACCATGACTTGTATGTGACTTAAATAGAACCTTTACAGTTCGCAGTAGCACAGAAGCAAGTCTGCCACATTTCACAGGTTTGCATGTATTTGCACGTGCTAGCTAAGGTAATAAAACGCTTCCTACTTCCCAAACAGGAGTTCACAAATCACATCATGTGAATGAACAGAGAGCTCCCCTGGGTGACTGAGCATACCAGGTATGACAGGAACCGTTTCTGCAACAAGCTCCACAGCAGCTCTCAAACAAAGCGTTGTCAGGAACCATTGCCTAAAGTTACCCTGCAGCCTTCTCAACACTCAGAAAGATTATATACACACACATAAACGTTCCGTTTAAACATTCTCAGGATCAAGAAAGAAAACTACAAACCAGAAGAAATAAAACCAAAACCTAAGCAAAATCCACAACTCAGGCCCCAAAATGCTCATGTTTTACATGTGTTACTCTGTACCCGACAACTTGATTCCTACAATCAGTATATGAGAAAAGAGAGAATGGTATCTGGAAATCCAGAGAAATGTGCCTTACAAACGCTTGCTACATTACATTTATGTTAATACTTTGAAAACCTAATTCAGCCATGCCATTAACAATGTAAGATAATTTTAGTTGCTTTTACTTCAACTTCCACAATTAGTCTGATCAGGTAGGATGCGGGCATACTTGTTACAGAAGCACACTCCTTCATTTCAAGAAGTAATTGCCAACACATTCCCCTACTCCATCAATAAAGCTTTTCTTTTTTTCCAGGCTCAATCCCTGCAGTGAAATGGCACACAGAGGACAGCACTCAATTAAGTTCAGAATTAATGTAGCATGAAAGCACAGTCTTACCGAGAAGGCCAAGTGAAATTGAACAGGAGGATTGCAGGTATTTTCACCATATTTTACTGCAAATGATCGCTCATTTTTCCTGCCATGGAACAGGTCAGTAGGGCAACAGTCAATAAAGAGGACCTTTGGAAAAAAAGGGGTTGCCTTGAACTCTTTAACATATTAATTCAGCTCTAATTCTTAATATCCACCGATAAGAGAGTTGATCTATACACCTGTGCTGTTGTCAAGTAAGTTACTTCTGAGAGGAAGTTTTATTTTTCAACCACCTCTAAGGGTTATTGGATAACACGCTAAACTATTTATGAATAGTTTCCATAAATTTATTTATTGGAATTAATCTCTTTCATTGCATGATGAGCTCTCTGGTAATTTATGCACATGTGTACATACTTATAAGCATATTTACAATATATGCATAGTTATGATTTTTTTGTGGATCAGCTAACTGACATGGCTTCAGACACTGACCTTGTCAAAGAACTAAATTATGAATTGCGTTGGCTGAAAGTTATTATTCCTGTCTCAAGAAAACTGAACAGGGTATGGGAGGGGGAGCAAATGTGCCCATTGTCAAAACAGTAGAGTTAAATTTTGAGAAATTGAAAACAAAAATGTAAAAAAGAACTTAAAATTGTTCTGGATAATTTTGACTCAATCAATTTAAACATATCTATCATATGTTTTTTAAATAATTCAATATGGACCACTGAGTATATAAGTATGTTTTATGAATATGAAACTAGACACATTTAAAATTAAATGAATACAGGAATAACATTTCAGCTATGAGAAGTGTTTTGAAAAATGTG
Organism: Eulacestoma nigropectus; assembly: GCA_013397775.1. Lineage (NCBI taxonomy): Eukaryota > Metazoa > Chordata > Aves > Passeriformes > Eulacestoma > Eulacestoma nigropectus. The sequence continues at coordinate 2,979,787 of VZTE01004149.1, forward strand.
ATGTTCAAAACAATCGTTTTTTTCCGTGAAGTTTCAGTTCTACCTATTCCCATTCCTCCCCCAAAAGGCTTCATTCTTTTATTTTCAGTCAGCAAATGAGTATCTAAGAATCATCTGGCAAATCTGAAATCAGACCAGACTTGACAGTCATTACTCATCTACATAATGTAAATATAGTAAATATAGTAAATAGAATAACTAGAATTTCAATATGAACTACACACAATTCTCCTTGGTTTGAATGTACATAGGAAAATTACAGAACGTGTTGATCAGCATGCTACCATCTCCAAAACCCACAAAAAAAATTTCATTCATCCCGCAGTGTGTTCTGCACAATCAGTGCACCAACCATGATCTAAAAGCACAGATCTTTCTCAGATTTCTCAGCTTCTCAAGGAAAAGGTTAAAATCTTCAAGGTCTCTTTCAAAGTTCAGTGTTCTCCACCTTGTCTTCGTTAGCACCCGCTCTTTCTTCAACTGCAGGGCTGTTTGGTATCTGATATCAGCTCTGTCATCTTCCTGAAGGCATTTATAGGACCTTTGAATTTCAAGTGGTACCGGGAACCTCTCTTGCTTGAAATCACAGCACCATCACTTGTTTTTGTCCCCAGGGGTAAAAGGAAAATCAGTGATACCAAATGGGAGTATAATATTTAAGAGCTCTATTGAAATTTTTCAGACAGGAGCTTGTTTATCGTCACTAAAATTTCAGAGGCAAGATAATTTGAAGTGCGGTGTGGTGAATCAGAGACTGACAGGTTAAAATAATTGAAAAGGAGCTTGTGTTTTTGTGTTAATTGCCTGCTGTGGGAGAAGTCCCGTGCTGTGCCATGCATCGAATCAGCGAGCAGAGACCCAATATTTACTATCAATCAACATTACAAGCATTTAATGAAAAGTTTCATAATGGAAAGGTTGAGTGAGCTGAGATGGATCATTTCCATTAACCAACTCCTCTCCACAACCTACAACTCCATTATGAAGCAGCAGCCTCCAAATCTTTTAATGCTCGGTTTCCTCATATTAAAAACAGTTTCTGCAGCATATAAAAAAACCCACGGAAAGCAAATTTTCTTGCATCTTCAGTGAGGTAGAAGAAGTGAACTAGGATGAAAGGAGTTCCTTTGCTTTTTTTTTTTTTTTTGGTTTGTTTGTGTGTATGTTTTAATAGGGATGACCTGGAAAAGAGCTGAGAAAGGTACAAGGAAAAGAATGACATAAAGCACTTGAACCTGTCAAGCCAGAAGTGATTGACAATAAATTTTAAATTAATCTAAGTAAAACTCCTGAACACAGGACCTATATTCCTATAAAAAACATTTCCTTGGCAGAATTTACCTCTGGGTTTTGTACCTGGCAAAGGGAGTAATAACAGGTCCCCTAATCATTATGTACCTGCTTGCTTTCTGGGATAGGAATATGTGAAGTTTTCAAATGGAAAATGAATGTGAATCATGCAACTGAATTTACCCCTTATTAGAAGCCCTTTAAACTTAACTGAGAACGTGCAGGAAAATGGAAAGCCTTCAAAGCAATCTAATGTACAACACAGTTGTATCAAGGCCCTCCTAACTTCAGCTTTCAAAGCAGACTGCTGGTGTCAGGCCCTGAGTCTGCACTCAGCTAGGTGTGGAAGTTATCCAGACCCACATGTTATAGACAGCCTACTCTCACAGTATGTACATACATCTCATGGGACACATCCCTTCCCCAGAAACTCACATTCTCTTACTCATATCATCCATTTATTCATAGATACATTAAATAAGAAAAGGGTCATTTGAGTATAAAGTGAAGACTGCTGGAAGGTGAGAACATAATCCAGAGTACAGAAGGGGAAGTAAGTATAAGTACCTAGAGAAAGCCAAAACTCAAGCAGCAGCTCATGTCCATAAACAAGATTAACCATGCATCAGCTATCCCGTCTGCATCACAAATTAAGTGTTTGCCTAAGCTATCTAGACCACAGAAGTTTTTGAATTATTGTCATCATATATTTTCCTCACTCTTTTTGGCAAGAGAAAAGAAACATTTGAAGGACTTACACAGACATTAGTCAAAAGATTGATACTGTCTGTTCTTGGCTAGAGTTTATGCAATGACATTAGAAAGAATTTTTAGAAACTTGTCTGGCACTAAGGTGAATAATCAAGTGGTTAAATAGATAGTTCAAATGGTAGTCATTATTTAATAATATAATTTTACTAATACATGTATCTGAAACAAAATTAAAGCAGGTCCATAGAGAATATACTAGCAAAAATTCCATAACCTAACTATCATTGAGATTTCTAGGCACATCAGTGTCATCCCTGAAATAATGTCGATGAAGTGAGTGAGATATGAAAAGATGAATTGGGGTCAGTCTTTGCCAGATATTTATTTTTCTTCATTTATTGCAGAAGGAAACTTCAGTAGTTCAGTCATGTTTATGATTGTTTTAGAAGAAAATAAACAGGGAGAACGATTTTTCAAAATACAAATGCTTAGGCTGTATTTTCATTTTCATTAAGTGTGTCATTAAGGGGAATGAAAAGCAAGACAGATGTAGTAGTCCGGGAGAATCAAAGTGAAGGGAAAGGACAATTGTACTCATTAGTCCAGCAAATGCAGAGGTAGAGGAAATCAGTTAATTAACATTTCACCTTTTTTTAATGTTATTAGTAATGTAGAAGGACAGCTAAAAACAATTTTATGAAGTTTACTGGTATAGTTATCTTCACAAATATTGGATATTTGTATAAAATATCCCCAAACCCATTATGAATCATTGGAAATTATTGCTTTTGGTAGTTGCATCAAATACCTAATAAAAGTTAATGTACTGAAAGAAGGGAGGGTGGCAGGGAGAAGACAAACAAACAATACCAGACACCTCTAAGTGCCTGGGTTCTTACTTGCAACTTTTCAGCTATTTTGTTTCTATCCCAGCCATCCTGTGGGGATCCTGAACATGCTGATGGGGCACACCAACTAACTTCAGCCCTTTGTTTTACTTGTCAAGAAAATTATTCTGGTTAAAATACCATTATTTCACACACAGACTACGAGACCAACGTCACCATCTAAAGCTTGATCTGATGTAGTGACATCCTTACAACCAGAAAAATTGTGTCTCTGTCTCAAAGACAGTAAGAATGGTACAAACCCCAGACACTGGGTTTCACTTCGTTGCTCCTTTCCATCCTTTGAGATCAGGACAACCAACCAGAAGGTCTGACAGCCCTTCTGTGTCATGGTTTCCCCTCTAATAGCCTCTACTGTGCATTTTCTACTGCAGTTTCAGGAGTGCAGTAAATGAGCTCTATCTCAGGACAGTTACTCGCATTTTCTGTAGCAAGGGTATTTTCAAAGCTAACAGCCAGCAGGCAGCTGCAAGGACAAAATTGGTCTGCCTGAAGCTCCTTCCAGCTCTCTAGTGGCAAATGTGAAATACTGTAAGTCCTCCCTGTATATTTCTGGCTATTATTTTTTTACTGGACTAGTTATAGCTGTGTCCCAAGAAAAATAGGGCTCATCAAGTAACAGAAACCAGGCAAAAGAAATAATAATTTCTAGGAAACCCTGGGCATTAATTCTTGACATTACTCAAGGTTTCATACTGCATTGCTACTTCTGCTTTGTGAAAAGCAAACATTGTGAACATGAATACTCACACACAAGCTGGGACTTTCCAAAGCAGACAAGGCATATTTGAAGATGAAGGGGAGTGGCAGGTGCAAACTAATTGAAAATAAGAATTCCAAAATGGTGGTACCTTTAAAATAATTTTGTTTAAAATACTTATATGTGCATGGAGAAGGTGGGAGTGGCTTTATGATGATTCTATCTGAACTGATACCAGGTTCTCTGTTAAGTGCAGACAGTTAGAGCAACTCTTAGAAACAAAACAAAAACAAAGGTTTCTACAATTTCCTCGACTTTGCTTTGTAACAGAGCACATCTACTGTGGGTCAGGCATGAGTCACTGTGTTCCCAAGTACTACATGTCCTCAGCTTTTAAATGTGGTACTTTCTTGTGTTTCTAATCAAAAAAGGTCTTTGGCAGCCATGAATCCCTAAATATTGTTTAAAAAAAAAAAAAAAGGCGTATTTTTCTTCTTCGGCAAGAAGGTTTCACAATTTATCCATCTTTACCACCATATGGTCAACTTTTTCAATGCATTCTAATTAGGATGACATCCTAATTAGATCTATATCTTTAGCAGTGACTATTGGGCAGCGGGTCTGTTCACCAAGACAGCTCTCCCTAGTTTGTTTTCAGACAAAGCTCTAAGTGCTGAGGCTGAGAAATACGTATTTCATCAGCTGAATATTTTTCAGCATTTTTCTGGTCAATTGCCTGAAGAGAAACCAGATGCAAATCAGGGTAAGATGATACTTGGCTTTCTGACATCTTAACACATTGTAGGGTGTGATTAGAAGTAGTGCAGTAGAATACAAGTTGTTTCTAGAGATTTCTTTTGTGAAAGCACTGTCCTCCTTTCCTGCACACGTGGAGATGATGAGTTTTCACAAAAGATGAAGTTTTCCAGACCCATCTTTAAGGAACTATACCTTCCTGCTGGCTCATTGCTCCAAGTTTTGAATTCATCCATTTGGTTGGTGGATGGAAAGACAAAAATCAGGAGCAAAGAGAAAAAGCAAGGGAAAAGAGACATGTAGGAGAATTACAATACTTAAGTCTATTCTTCACCCCTGCCTAGCTGCATCTACAATACTTGAGAGACTGGTGCTAACAAACCCAAGCAGAAAGACAAGCTGCATCACTGCTAAAGCAAGGAAATTCAGATGATAGTCGCTGGGCAAAGTGCTCAGCTATTCAGACCAGGTTTCTAGGATGAGTGCAGTACTCCTGCAACAACCCAGCAGTTTTAATCTGGTTCTGGACCATTAACAATACATGACAAAGCACACCAACAAAGCCTAAGTGTAGGGACGTCCCTCAGCTTCCCAGGAAGAGCTTCCAATTCTGTACTAAGCCCACTCTGTAGTTGCCTTGTGATCTAGCATTCGATGCTGATCATCAGCACAAGGAAGTCAGCAGTAATGGAAATAGAGCAATTAGATGTGGAGAGAGGCTCGTGCTGCCTTGACAGAGTACCCCAAGCAGATTTCATGAGTGATATTAGCCCGCTACTTCCCTCGCCAGTGCCTGGTTTTCTTACAAGAAATATGTAGATAATAAGTAAAAACACACATGTATTTTCTGGCAGTACAGTATTTGTAATCCTACTAAACTTATTAGCATTACTGTTGGATTTCATGAGCAAACACACTCAAAACTGTGCTTTAAATAAGGGAGGGTCGAATTTTTCGTTGGATTGTTTTGTTGGCTTGTCATGGGTGGGTTTTTTTGCAAATTTACAACGTTCCCTTTGCTTTCTACCCCCGCATCCTTGTCTAAAGTTCTTAAGTGCCATAAAAAGTATTTACATGCCTTTAAATGAACTATACATTTCACACTGCAATATTTAATCTTCCATGATATTGAGAAAATGCACTCTGTTCTTTGAAGGTAGCAGTACATCTCACATGTTATTACTAGAAAAGGTCATGAAAAGATCAATACATGCCTTGTGCTTACATATCTTACTAGAGAAAATTGTCCTTTACAAGCAATATTAAAAAACCTCCCCCAGAAAGAAGCAGAATCATAAGGAATAAAAGTGGTAATTAACAGAAGGCAGATGGAATGCCTTGAACTTTCAAGGTTTGATCCTGTGCAGCCTAAGAGGAGATAACAGCCAGAATAGATGCTTAACACCAAGCACAGATGTAAGCAGAGCTGACTAAGAACAGGGAGCGGGGGTGGTGATCTGCATGGTTACTTACTGAGAAGAGGAGGAGAATATAAGCAGTAAATTAAGGAAAATTGCTTCTTCCCAATACCCCACCCATGCATTTTTTTCTAATAATGGCATAATTCCCTGCTCCTTCTGAGCACTAACTGCATCTCAGAGCCAGTGAAGATATTGCTCATTCACAAAGGAACCAGATAACAAATATAACTTAAAGTTGTGGCGTAAGTCACAAGTTGGCCCAAAGTTTATTTTAATGATGTGTTGCTACTGCCGCTGTTCTATTGACTTCATTTTTGGTTTGGGAAAGGTGAGCATAACAGAATCAACATTTCCCTGTTGTATCCAATGCCTTGCAAAGATTTACCTTTATAGGTAATATTTAAAATCCATTCCTTTCCATCATTTAAAATTCATCAGCCAAAATGTTCATACTTATCACAGCTTCCTTCTTGCATGGCTATGACCACCATGAAATCTGCATCATTCGTGTCCTCTTCATGCACAGAAAACTGAAGTACAAAAGAAACCAAGTCTGAGATCCAAGAGGGATTTTTGTTTTGAAAGTTGGAGTTACTGCAGTGTAGGAACCTAAGCCAAAATTATAATTGTAGGCTCATGTTCACTTACAGCCTAAACTCCTCCGATAAGCTGGTTTCCAACACTTCAAACTGCCCATCTGCCTAGAGCTTGGCTTCTGCACATGCACATCAGGTAGGTGAGGAAGACCAAAGGATCTAGAACTTTGCATTTCTATCTTGTTAAAACACATAAGGCAAAGTACTTCTAGCTGTTTTAACTGAGGGCCTGGCCTACAAGACATTCCCACAGTACCCTGGAGAAGTTTAACTTCATAGTATAAGTAAGGTTTATCGATCAACATCAACCTCAGTGACATTGGCCCATTCATTCATTTTTAGGATATCCTAGTAATAAGAACACTCATCCAAAAAAGAAAAAAGCTCTTGTTCTGAATATATTCAGAAGTGACTTTATAAGACTCATCACTACAAGAATGGATTTCCTCCTACAGCTCATTAAATGCCCCCCATTTCTTTTTCATTTACTCTCTTTGAATCCTGAGAGTCCCTTTTGAATCCTCAGAGAACAGACCAGCTTCAGCAGGAGAGGAAGATAATACCTCCACACAAAACAGCTTCCAGTCACACGCAGAACAGCTCTAGTGAGGATGGCGGGCAGAGCCCTTGCCAGACAGAGGCAAGGAGGACAACAGTAGCAACCTGCATATTGTGCACATCACTAGTCAATCCTGTTCCACAAAAGAAAACTGTTAAATAACTTAATATTTTGCTATAGTGGTGTGGGAGTTTTGTTAGGGTTTATTGGTTGGTTGGTTGTATTTGAGGGGGGGTGCTTGTTTTGTTTGGGTTTTTTTTTGGTTGGTTGGTTTTTCATTATTATTATTTAAATCACTGCAAGATTCCCAGTTTAAAAAATCCACATTTGGGGCATCTTCTGGGATAGAAATAAATTTTAGTGTGTGCATCTCATTTGGCTTACTAACTGCCTTCATAGATTAGCTCAGTAGGCAACAATCTCCATCTGTTGAGTTTCGTGTCTTGCTGAGAAACAAGGTCTCTTCTGGAATTTTGTGTGGAAAGGTTTGGACTCTCAATTTTCCTGGTAGGAAAAGAAGGGCCAAAACAATGTGTTGTGTAATTCTTGTCTCTTATTTGTTCTCAGTAACTGGTTTATCTCCTCTCACAGACTGTGACCTGTGTGCCCACATCAAAGACAGGGGCAGCTTTCAAAACTGGATTCAAGCTTGTATACTGATTTGCAGGCATTTCCTCAGAGCACTGTTCTGCTCCTTCCCTGGTAGGTTCTTACACATTTTGTCCCAGGTGAGTGTATCCATCTTATCATATCCCAAGCAAGGCTCTCTTACCAGACTGAGAATCAGTTCACTGTACCCAGCTGTCACAGTTTTACTTCAGCTCCTCATCCAGATACTTGGGCAGAGAAATGGTGTTAAAGCAACTGCTCCACCTGGAAGCAGTTTCAGTGTCTGGTTGCAGATCTGCAATATTGCAGGAGGTAGAGCGCAAACACAGGCTTGTGAAGGTGGCAAATGCCCCTAATACCTTCCAGGAATAAAAAGGATTTTTATCTCTAATTGTTTTCAAAGGAAGGTCACTTCCCATGCATTGTCTACGATAGATTGTTCTGCCTTTTCTTTTTTATGGCTCACAACATTTAGCTAACTAATGACAGGGCATTTTCCACAGGGTGTCATTCATATCCCGTTACTACCAAGTGACCAATTGTCAGCATGTAGCCCTGTTTACTTAAGCTGTTGCCTAGAAACTACTGCGCTTTTCCATCTGAAGTGGGACTTTATTGCAACACAGACAAACAATGAGATGTAACCATGTGGGCAAATAAGCAGCAGCCTGCCTTCAGTAGTTTACACCTATTGTTTCACTTCCCATAAGCGGTAATTTTTGTTAGTGAAGTAATTTTGGCCCAAGACATTGTGTAGTGCGACTAAAAATCAATCTATTTTTTTCAGGATTCTCTGGGAAAACAATATATAACTTCTTTTGTCTTTTCTCTTGGAATCCATAGTCCTGAACTGTTTTATTATTACAGGCTTGAGGTTTTGTTGTTCAAGTTTAAACGTAGAAACACTTGAGCCAAGATTGTGTTTAAGATTAGGTACCTCTGTCTCTGAGACCTGTTCTGTAAGAAGAGATACAGAGTCAGTTCTTATCCTTCGTTGTTCCTTTACTCTGGAAGGAGTCTGAGTGCCTCAAAATACAGATTACATTTTAGCCTTTTTCTAATAATTATCTACATACACCTAGTCATCAATAAAGCCTATGGCATTACTAAATAATTGTATTGTAACTGGTAACTTCACCTCAGGGTTATCAAAACCAAACAGCCAGTACAGACTGAAGGGAAAAGTTAAAGCGAGCAACCACTCCTGATGGGAGAACAGTCCCTTCATTCATTTCAGTGATTCAAAGGAAGCTGGGGGAATTTAAATTAAGCAAAATATTGATTTTTAACTTCCATTATTTCTTAGTTTTGGTAGCAACTCAACGCAGCTTAGACACGGATTTTCTTAGGCACTGAACAGACACAAACAATTGCCCTTTCTGTGTGCCTCACCTCAGCACATCAGACGCTGAAAGCAGCAGAGAATCAATAACAAGTGCATATAACTTTCCTGCAGAACACAGGTATGCCTGGGCTGGAGATTTCCTTCTGATCCACGTGTCAGGCTGAGACCTTCACCTATGCAGAGATCTGTAACTCCCCAAGACTTTGAAATGCAATCTTCCTACCAGAGACTGACGGTAGAGAGGTTGCAATGACTATGCCCCAGGCTTGGTTTTCTGACACTAGTCTAGGTAGTCTCCATTTTATTATGTATAGATATGGACAGATAAAACTGGGCAAAATGCTTCCCTCCTAAACCAGATTAAATAGCTTTTATTAGGTTTCCTTCATCTTTTCTGGGTTACAAACCTCAGTCTGGATTTTTATGCAATTTCAGGAGGCTATGAAAGAAGATTCAGCAGATGCAGTGGAGATGAACTTTCCTTGCATCTGCATTAGACCTCTGCAGTCACTCAGTAATTTTTCCATTTGCTTCAGTTACGTAACCACTGCTGAAATAACATGGATTTACTATAGAAATTCAGTTGCTCACACTGACTGTGTTTGAAAGTGAGCACAATCATTGACCTTGAAATATCTCAGCAATAATTCTAGCTAATTCTCTAAGAGGTGAAAATAAATATTCTACCAAGATAGGGCCACTATAACAACCCACATGCCTAAGCCTATGTCTTGGTTTAGGATTACAGTGCCTGACAAACCTGTTTAGGGTGTACATGGAATACTTGTGCCTAAAATGAGTCCATATATGTTATTACACTCTATGCAGGTGCCTTAAACTATGTGAGAGTGAGTTTCAGTATGCAAATTAGATTGTCTTGATCTCAGTGCAAGTTTATGCTGTTAAACCAGCACATCCAGTCAATATTTAATTTAGAGCAGACAACAACACAGAGCAGACTGATTATTTGCCCAATTGTTGTAGGCAAATTATGTACAAAATAGCACAGCATGAAGACAGTGAAAAAAGAAAAAGTACAAATATCATCTCTTTAAAAACAGAGTTTCATTTCTTGCTTGTCTGACTGAACAACTAACCAAAAAAATTTAAAAATCAATACACCCAAAGAAAAATGACCAAAAAGTGAACAAGCACTATCTCCGGTACTTGCTAAAAGTGTCTGCAGCCATGCTAGGCTTACATCACATACAACTTTAGGTGTGTGGATCTCGAAGAAAATATTATCTGTGAAAATATCATCTGAATTACTTTAGTTAAAGTGTGCAAAAGCTATAGAATATTTTTTGAGCTTATTTGGGTTTTTTGTTTTCAAAAATAAGCTGCAGTTCTGTATGCACCTAAAAAAAAAAATTGAGAAATTCACATTGAATGTTCCCAGTATTCCATATGGATTAGTAAACAAGGCTGAGAATAAGCCCAAGAGTAACATGAATGAGGCACTTTGCGGGAAAGTGCAACAAATACATTAGCAAATATTTTAGTGCTTATTTCACTAATGGTCAGGAAAGCATGGTGAAATGGCTTTTGAAATATTCTACTGATATTCCGTGAAAACACAGTCCTGACAAAGGAAGTTTTGTTTCCCAAAGGTTTGTCCATGAACATTTCTTTCTTCCCCTCATTTATCCCCCTTGTTTTCTACCCATCACTTTTTCCCCAGAAGAGTGCCCCTGATTTCTATTCCTGTACTTTCTTTCCCAGGCACACTCACACACACTCACTCTCCCTCCATTTGTTCTGAGAAACAAAGAATAGCCTGCATATTACTCAAATTTAGCAATTATAGCTAACAAGTTTTGACTGGCATAAAAGACTTCAAGTTCTGTAAAGTGGCAGAGCATGCAGACTAATTCAAGGTTAAAATATTCAAAATTGGCCCACCAAAGAGATACAGAATAACAAAAATCCAGATATTTCAACTTCTAAGGAATCTTCATTCTCCCATTGTCTTCCATTACACATTTTGCAAACAAAATTTGTCAGGTTTAATATGCTTCCTCCACCCCCAGCACAAGACAACTTTACTTAAGAATCCAATTTGTCTGCCATTCATCAATGCCCTCCACATGAACCTCATGGCATCACAGAGACATTTCTATCCCCTGCATTCACAGTGCTGGAGTCTCTTGAGCCAACAAACTGTCAAATTAGTGCCAACTCATGACAGCTTTATGATATGTAATCTTGTTCACCAGCAAATGGTCTGAGACCCCCTGCTTGCTACTGCTGTCATACAAGAAATGCATTTTTTGTGTGTCTCTGATATATTTATATTTTGAAAGCAGATCCCAGCTGGGAAAGTAGTGGTTTTGCCTCACAAAAATCTTTCATAAGCACACTTAACTGGTCTCTCCATGTCTTACTTAAAAAGCAGCTTTTAGGTTTTTGCTTGAAAGATTACATTAGGGAATAAGAAATTAATTAAAAATAAATTAAAATGTACTTTGTCCTGCTGATTCAATATACTTACTCACCTAGAAAGTAAAAAACCCTTACTCCTTCAACATTCAGTCGCAACTGACACAGTGAAAAAAATAACGTGGCAGGGCTATGTGGGCTGTAAAGTCCACGTATCAAAAACTGAGGTGCAGATAAATCAAATTTATTCGAACATATTCACAAAGAGGAAAATTCACAGGGAAACAACTTATGGTTTCAAGGGATAAACAGTGCACAACAGAATAACGTGGAGAAGTTAGGAAAGTAACGTGCACCCCTCTTACACAGAGTTCTTTGAGACAGGAATTTAGTCTTTCCTTTACATAACTTTATAATAACCTTGTTCTAGTCATTACAGTATAAAACAACACCAGTACACTAGCTGATTTTTTTAAATGTATCCTGAAATAATCAGCTTTTACATCCCTCTTTGTATAAGTGACAGTAGCTGCCTGCATTTATTTCTTAATTGGTGGCAGAATTAACCACAAGAAGTAGCCAAAGGGAAAAATTAGTGTGTGAGAAATGCTTAAAAGCAAGAATGCTATTTTCAATTTGCTTCATTTATAATTTAAAAGAAATAAAGGGTGCAATTCTGCAAAGTTCCCATACAAAGCACCCTAGTGAAGTCAGTGGAAACACGAAGATTTATGGGAACAAGCCCTATAAACAGGGCAAAAAACCCCAAAAAACCCAAGGGGGGACACACACACACAAATGGGAAATATCAGCGATGACTTTCACTTGAAAAAACTAGTTCTACAGTCTTACCTTCAAAAAGCTCCAAGTGTAACAGAATTGTGCTAGAAAACAGACTAATTTTTCTCTACTGCCTGTTCCTCTGGTCTAGAGAACAGCAGAAAACATTAGTGCTTTTGCTTAAGAAAACCTATTCATAGGTGCAGTATGCATTTCTAAGCTTGAGCTGATAGGTGTCAACTAACAGAGCACTCAGACACACCTTCAGGTGGAGTCTAGCAAGTAGTACACACAGATTACTCGCATGAGAAACAAACAACGGACAAACTTTCCTCACCATCCAATTAATCTAGCCATGCTAGGACTTGTGAAGACTACAAGGCCATATAAAAGATTTTCATCCTTCATCAAAAGCCTAACTCAGGACCTTGGGCACCAGGATATCCCAAGCACTGCAACTCCTCACAACACAGCCGGTAACTACGACACATTCCTGCCACTCAGCTCTTCACCCTCCACACCCTGGAGAGGAAAGCCCAGCCCCCCTCACTTCACGGATGAGGATTCTGTAGCTTTAAGATCAAAAATCACTGCAGATATGCATCTGCTATTCTATAATTGAAGCTAAGACACCTATTTCTTTGGGGGGTGGGGAGGTGTAGTACTTTCTTACATGGCTGCTATTAAAGCTCAGCAATTAACAGAAGAGAAGAATCTGCAGCTCATCCCATTTCAGCTTTAGTTTATTAGAAAATGTTGCTTGTTCCTGTACTCTGGCCAACTAGTGCTGTGTCACATGGTCTGAGAGTAGTTTGGTATCAACAGAAAATGACAGAACAAGTAAGCAAGTTTTCATCCTATATCAAGCCATACAAATGAACCAATTCAAAAGTACAAAGCCCATAGTTCTTCCATTCTTGCTCTTTCAGGAAGTGAAAATATCCATATGAATGATGATAGAATTTTGCAAAATAATTTGTCCACTGGAGTTTCAACTGGCAGAACCGTTGCAAGGTACTAGCTGGAAAGACAAAACCTCAGAAGGCGTTTAGGATACTTTAGTCCTCAAAGCATTTTCTGTCTTCAGATGAGAATTTTTAGATCATGAAGAAAAGAACATTATATTGCCTATGTAGTTGTTCATATTAATATGACTTACAACTGTTTGAATTAATTTTGTCAAGTAAAATCTCAAATTCATTTGGGTTCATCTAGCCAGGGACTTCAATGCAACTAGGAGTCTGCTGTGTTGTAAGAATCACAAGCACTATGCCCTAAACCCAGGCAATACAGTCAGTGGCTCCGCCTGCCATCTGCCTGCCCATGAGCAGCTAAGAAATGCTACTTGGTCTTTCCTGTCACACACCAACAATCCATCTTTCCCATTTACCTGCCATCTAATCAGAAACAGAGAAGTGACCTTTCCACTTGCAAGTTAACACGTAAGAATTGCTGCTCACTTCACAGGACAGCCAGAGACTTGAGCAAGTACGCGATCTACAAATGCATTTCAATGACGCAAGGCATAAAGTCAAGCAGAAAGATGGGGTTTTTAGTCTTTTTTTTTTTTCGGAGAAGTCTTATGCTGTAAATGACATAAATCCCTGTCTCTCCTTCCTCAGTATCAGCACACAGAAAGGCACCTTTCCTCCTTAGTGCCAGTTTTCAGTCGAAACAGAGCTGAGGAAGGGAGGCAACCAAGCTTTTTGACACAATAAAAAATTAAAGCCAATCTCTGGTGTTCCTGCTGAGATGTATCCTTTCACCCTCACTGTGTATCCAAAGCAGATAAAAGAATACTGCAGTGTATTCAATATATAGTATAGCTTGTATTTATAAGTAATAAATATACTCAAGTATATCTATAAAATATGCTTATTCATTGTGGTCTACGATCCTTCCATGAATGCTGCTGCTGCTACAAAGTTCAATAAAGAGTCGTCTGAGTACAGGCAGTAGCAATGAACATCTCCATCGTATAGCTGAGCTTGAACCTTTCTGTGCATGATCTCAAGTTGATGAAGTTACATGATTATAAGTTGGTAAACTTATGTTTGTAGTCAAGGGAAAACTGCACAGACCTCAGCATGAAATGTACTCAACCTTTACTGTTCACTACAGTTATAAACACTGACATTCGCAACTGTCACTGTCAACTGACAAATTCTAAGAAGGAATGTATCATTATGGCAGATTTTGAAGAAAAGTACTCTAGAAACCCTTCAAATCCCAGTCTGCTACAGACACACAGTAATCACAATATGGTGTGCTCGTGCTTTGGAGCCACCTGAGAACGACTCCTGAGAACAATCTGTATTTATGACGATTGCCAGACTCAATTATACTTCAAGTGTGTATGCTTTGGGTCCTGAGACCAGGTAGATTGCTTTCATGGAGAAATCAGTTCTGCAGGGAAATCGGGTCAATAAATCTCTCCAAACATACATAGTTTCTTGCTAATTTTCCATTGCTTACTATCAATAGAGGAGCATTAGCCAGCCTGCCTTTCCTTGATCGAGCATGTCATTAACTGCCTCTAAAAGAAGGGATCTGTGCCGTACCAGACACGCTGTCCTCTAGAAGATCAGAAAGAGCCAGCATTCCAGGCATCACTTCACCACTTAGGATTGAATTTGCGTTCAGGCTTCACATAAAGCAAGAACTGAAAATATTACTTCTAAATAAAGAAGAGCATGACTCTAATTCATACTTTGTTTCATGGAAGGGCATTAAAATTAATTTTCACTGCTGTGCTAAAACTTCACATTTGTTTTCAAAAAGTACTGTTCAGTATTAATAACAGATGCTCTATCTAACTAATCCTTCACATATCCTGTCATTTGTTTTGGCTTTCAAGCTTGCTGTTCTTAATGGGTTATTTTTCCAAATAATGCACATCATCGTAGATGCTGTATCATTGCAACAGACGGATGTGTCTCTCTTCCTCCCCCCTACACACACATTTTCTGATGTGCCTTTCCAACCTACTACCAGAGGGTTCAAAACCGTATCCACATGGAAGAATCATCTTATTTGAACAGCAATGTACTGTACCCTTAGGTGAACTGTGAGTTAAAAGTGAGCATCATTTCATAGATAAGATATTAGAACAAGACACACTGCATTTAATTACAGGCTCAGCCAGGATTCCCTACAGCCTTAGGTAAAATCCATAATCCTTAAGACAGACCTTTCTGATCTGTAAAATGAGAATAGTTACATTGTCCTTATGTTTTTTATTTTTGAGAAATTTTGAGGCTTACTATTCTGTACTCGCTAATATTCAATATTTAACATCTCAGAACACTGATAGGGATCTCTGAACATTTCAAGGAAGAGTAAGAAGAAAAGCAGACAATAATCCTCATAAGTCGGGCTGTTTCTTTTTTCATGCATACACATTTATAGAAAAAACTAACAGTTTTCATTCTTTCTTTGCCAATACAAACTCCTTGACACAATTAGATAGGAAGAATCAAAGCCTATCTGACAGTTCCCTTCATGAAAAGATTAGAGCCATGGCTGGAGGTAGGATCATCTCTTTCTCCTTTTCACTGACAAAGTCAGTGATAAATTGCTATATAACCTCATTCTCTCTCTGTGAGCAATCCTGTAGGTGTTGTTTGATTTTATACAGCTATATATATAGCTATAGGTATCTATATAGGTACTTACAAATCACACTCCAGTGAAACATGGCACCAATGCTTGGCAGACTACATGAAGATGACTTTTGTAAAATCAAAATACCATTCTGATTCATAAGACAAATTGTAAAGGAAAAGTAGTGAAGCAGTATTGAGCTAATATAGAAATAAAAACACATATATAAAAGTTCTGATACATATATATATACACACACACACTCCCACAAGAATGTAGACATATAGAGAGAAAAATGTCTGTTTCAAAGTTCAGAGCAGGATTTCCCATTCACTAGGAAATACCAATGTTAAATTTAATCATTGCTGTCTTAAAATAAGTTGGTAAAAGTACCAGTAAGATGCACAAGGAAGAAAATTTGTCCATCATCAGAAGTTATAATCAGTACAACAATATTATAAATTTTCTACATGCATACCCTTTCCCTTAGTGATTCCTTTGAGTAACACTGTTCCAGGAAGATGGCATAAAATCTTCATGCTGTATTGCAGTCCTCAATAAACTGATGGTTTTGTAGCATATATGCATTTATACATACATGTGCTCCATAGAAGTTACTCTGGCACCATTCTTGTATGATTCCTGCTCAGCATGCACACCAAAGCATGTGCTTAACTTAAATTCTGTGTTTGAAGTTAAATGTGGGTTTGTGTCCTTCAGTTTAAAAATCAAAGGGAAATGAGAATTTTGCTTGGTCCTGGTTTGGACTAGACTTCTACAGGTTCTGTGCATAGCCCATCACATACTATGAACTCTTCCACCTCCTTAAAAATTTGGTTTGAGAGTTGAAGATAGATTTTTTTAAATTTTTTTTAAAAATTGAAAACCTCACACATGTCACTAGCAAGATCACAGGGGGACATGCCTACATATAAAAGACCCGGGTGTCACTTGTATGCCATTTTCTATGCATGTCACAGTCTCCAAGTTAAAGATACCTGAAAAAGACAGGGATTAGGTTTTTGATAGTCACCTTTAGTCTTATACATCACCATACACTTTACAGCGTGTAACATGGAATTCCTTAAGGAGAGGCAGCAGCAAAACACGTATGTGCACACTGCCCTGACTCAATCCAGTTTCTAGAGCACCCAAACTCCTGAATTTCTGATTAACTTCCCCATTCTGGTGCCCTCTGAGGTAGGCGAGACAAAGGTTAAGAGACACAGAGCGCCAATAAAGAGACAAGTGAGACTGCCAAGTTTCCTGTTCCTGCAAGCACTGGCATTGCTCCTGGAACAGAGGGGAAGAACAGGCTGTTAAATTACTGTTGTACCCCCTAGCTCAAACATCTGCAGAAATGTGGGGATTTACTCTTCTGTCCCCTCTCCTTTCTCCCAGCTTTCTGGACACTTACAACTACAAACTCTTGTGATGCTTTGTGTACTCCATACCACAATACTGACTTCAATCTCACAGCACAGAGTCCCACTTTGATTTTATTTAGCTCATAATACTAAGCTTCTGTAGCAGCTTTTCAAAGCATTATACTGAAAACTCTTAGAAAAAAAATATTTTTTTGATCCCAATGAGTAAGGAAAAGCATCCACATAGTATTTTATTACATGTGACTAGTTTTCAGTATTGAAATTAAAGCTTCGGAGAAGGCTACAGAATATAAAAATCAAAATCCCAAGGGGTTTAATGTGATCCAGAGTCAAGCTGAATATATCTAACACCAATTTGCATTGAAAATTTTGTTATATGTAATTGAGAACACTAAGACAGAGTCTTTTCTATATTTGCATAAATAATACGTTACGCTGCAAAAAGATTTATTTTTAAGCTTTAAAAATACTGTTTTAAAATCATAGGTAGGACTTCATCTAGAAACATACAGGATTCATCTTTTGTGAATAACAGTGTATGCTGAAACAACTTCACAACTCTCTCCAGCATTATTTCTTGAAGCATTGGAAGCATGGAAGTAAATTAACATAATGAAATTCTAATTTAAATAGTTCTAAATTAGTGCATTATCTGAAGTGAGATATGAGTGTAATCTAGCTTGTTACCAAATGGCATCTAGGTCATGCTCTGAGCATCCTTACTGTAGTGAGCTATGTTTGCTGTTTTCTGAGAGTATACACCTCCATTTCTTAGCCATTTGGACTAAAATTAGTATTTAAGAGTTGGAACAACTTGGCATGTGAAAAGGTTAGTCCTCATATGGCACTAATTTAAGTAGATCAAGAATGGCTATCTACCTAAAAAAATACATTCAGCCACATATTTTATGCTCAATGAAGGAATCACAAGATGAAGTTCTGTATCATTGACTTCTACAGCAGACTGGACCATAATGGTCCCTGCTGTCCTCAAAATCTACTCCTCAAAACTGAAATTAAACAAAAAGATCCACAACAAAACCACCAACCCAGAAAAACAAGATAAACACAAATAAAAATATCACAAAAAAAAAAAAATCACAGCAAAAAACCACACACACTCCCCACACCTGACTCATTTTCCCATTCTGTAGCTCTACGTAAGAGTTTAGTTGGCTTAGGAGGGGGAATGAACATCATCTTTGTTATAATAAATTGAGTTTTCATCTCTGAGAACTTTTAAAGCACATTATCTACAGCATTCAGACATGAAAACTGTCTAGCACACATGCCCTGACTGTATTAGATGTGCTTTCCAAGCTTAGATATAAGAGTTTAGTCCCCTCCTTGTTTCTCAGGTCAGAAAGGGCTAACAGTACTTCAAAAGACAGCGCATACTCTCAGCTGGATAAGTTTTTCACTGTGGGGGGAATTACAGTCCCAAAGGAAGCTGCTTTCTTCTATTAAAAGGAGAAATTTTGGCTGCTGAGGGAGGCAGAGCTGTGGGAGAAGGTTTTTAATGAACTCAAGTAGAAATTGTGTGAATTAACAGCTGTGTCACTGGATCGGGAGTCAGGAGATACGTGCTCTATTCCTGGCTTTGTGACCTCAGGCAGATCGGTTTTACTTAATAATTACCGCACTACAAGTAATTGGTAGCCAAAAAATCATGTAATGCAATACTCACACAGTACTGTTAGCCATTTTATGTTGCTTTCAGTTTAGCAGCAAATGAGACAGGGGATGTCACAGCCTTTCTGAAAAGATAAAGTGGAAAGAGAAGACCAAACCCAGGACCTGGTTTGCAGAGTGCCACATAGGTGTGCAGTGTGGAGCAAAGACTGAACGGGTAGACAGCAAGTGAGAAGGACATCCAGGAAGTATGATCGCCCCAGGCCTACTGGCCAAGCAAGGAGTAACATCCAGGCAGCAACTACCATCCCCTCCAACTTGGTCTTTTCAAAAAAAGTCATCAGTACTGCAGAAAAAAATGAAAGAGTTATGTATTTTAAAAAAAAATAAAAAATAGTAATAATAAAACCAGAAATCATCAAGCATTTTAACACACAAGCCCGATAAAGTTACAGGATTGTCTATGACTTTGCTGGTCACAGGGTCAAGCATATTTAAGGAAACCAGTGAAATATAACAAACTGTACAACAGGTCATATCTTGGCTTTTGCAAGTAACATGGATGGCTTAAAGTTTGGTAGGGTGGGAGGATTATTAATCCTCTAAATACTCTCTTACTACAAGACTATAAATCACTTTGCTATGTACTATAAAACAAAGACTATATCCCAAAGACTAACACAATTTAGAAAGGCATTATGCAACCTCTTCCTTTCTGGTTTTACAGCGTCTTCCCCCATCTGGTATTAACTCAGACAACCTGTCTCTTCACATTATCTTCAAGCTGCCTCTAAACTTTCATTGCACCCTGGGTATGAGATTTCTGTTCTCAATCCACACCTTAACCAGTAAAGTTTCTAGTTATACTGTCAATATTTTCCCTGGGTCAGGTCAATATTTGATCTCTTGGCTTTCTTCATAAATGAAATTAATACTACAGCAAGAAAAAGCCCTTTGAGTTTTATCAGTTTTGAAGCATAAGCTCAAAAAGGAAACCTCAGGTGTCTTTTGAAAATGGAAGGAAAATATCCCAGCTACGAACTTTAGACAATGACTGTAGTTTTTATTATCTACCTATACTTAGAAACAAAAAAAATTATTGTATCTAATATTCTTCAGAAAGCCACCCCTAAGTATTAGGCTACATTAATCTAATTTGCTGCAAATTTAAAAATTACATATGTTAGAGCTTTCTTTTCCCTTTCTACATAAATTTGTGTGGCTATAGAACTCAATAACCCAAAAGATTGTTACAGCATAAATTCTTCATCAGAAGAACTACCCAAAGGCAGCATCCCCTGGTGTAGCTGACCTCCAGCTGCATCAACGGGTGCTTACTGCAGTGCTCGTGTAGTGTCCAGTTTGCCATAGTGAAAATAAAAATGTGAAACAAAAAGCCCACACAGCATTTTCCAACTCTCTTTGCTATCCAGAAAAAGATGAAATGTCCTGCTGTGGGGTAACAGAGCCGTACAGCTCGTCCTCAGTGGGCAGGAATGGCCTCAGACATGATGGGCTATGACCTGGCAAGCACAGCTCAAAGCTGGGTGTCTCAGCACTGTGACAGCACACACACTCAGAACAAGTTGGCTCTGTGCACCCCAGGATCAAAGGCAAAACCCTCGAGGTCCGGAGCCCTCTTCTCTAGAAACACATCATCAGCTTCAACACCTACAAAACATCAGTTTAAATCCAGCAGCATGAGGAGAACACCTTTGTAAAAGGCTTTTCAGCTTCAGCCCAGTAAAATCAGATCACTCAGCTAAATTAAAAACTGGATTTTTTAATACCATTCAGGAACAATTCCACTTACAATGTACTCAAACTCTGAATTTGTAGAAATCTCATATTTGGTTACCAGTATAAAGACATCTTTTTTCCATTCTTTTTGTAGTATTTATCACCAACACACAACCATGCTCCACACAAAATTATTGAAAAACTGTGAGAACAAAGAGTATGTTTAGAAGAGATAAATTTTGTGTCTGCAATCAAGTAGCATTATAATGGAGTTTTGAAAGACTGAATTTTTTCAATTATTATTTTGTGGGAATGAATGTCAAGTGTTTTGTACTTTTCCTACATTTCTTGCCTATATTTGCATTAGCTTTTTTGAAAGAAACCAGTCTTTTCTAAAAAAGCCAGAAAGGTCAAACCCCTATCCCAATAATAAACACATTAAGAAAATGCTAGAACTGATGGATCACGTCTGCTTTCTTCTACCTTGAGTGTAATACCAGCAGGCTTCACACAATGGAAATTCTCCAATCCCATATTACTCCAGCAGTATTTGCAAGAATTACGTAAAACTCTACCACTTCTCCAGTAACATGGAAAAATGAACCACAATCGGTAAAACACAGCATCCTGGTACAGTGACTGAAGGCAGTGAGAGCAAACATCACCAGGTGGAAGCCAGGCACAGCCAGGAGAGCCCCACACCAAAGGGTTTGCCTGTGGCATAAGCCAGGCTCAGCCGCCCTTCCTGCCTCTGACCATTCTTCACCTCTACCATATGTCATTTCATACCATGAGATTCCTTCCCAGAGCACAGAATAAAAAGGTTACCTCTGCTGGCCCCTTTTGCACTTTAATCTCGCTGACCAGAGACACACTTGGGCAGGTAGATATTCTGAGGTTATTATCACTCTCTTTGTTTTGCTTATTTGTGAAGTATGAAACCAGTGTTCAGTTATACATCATAGAATACAAACACCTGGCTCAAGCGCCTGCTCAAATATCAGTCAAAATACAAATTACTATAATAGAACCTCCACAAAGAGTATTTCTAGGTCTACTTCCCAGTGCACAGCAGGTAAAAAGACACTTTCCACAGAAAGAAGCCAGCCTAACTTCTCTCGTTGCTTTGAGGAAGGTTGGACCACAGGACAAGGAAACAGCCAGCCACAGGAAGACCCATAACAGTCTGTGTGTTGCAGGCAAGAGCTGCAGTCATGCTGAGGACTGAGCAGCAGAAATTAACCTCTCTAGGCAGTACCCCACACGCAGCAGCGGCCGAGGAGCCCCTGGGCATCCTGGGCTGCCAGTATCTCCTGCTGCAGGATGGGCAGCAACTGGACAATGCCTCCTCGGACACCAGAGAAGGAAAAGTTCCCATAACAGCAGTACCTGGGGGAAGAAATAGTCTGCTTAAGTGTGTACAAACCCAATTTCCTTCCTGATGTCCTGTCCTTTCCTCCCTTCAATAAGGCACCGCTTTATTATGTTACTTGGCAAAGAGCAGTTTGTTCAACACAAGGGTAATTAGTTTAAATTTTTCTGTGTAGGAGCTTAAATCAGTATTTGTAAGTGACCTCTAAAGGGTCCTTGTTGCTGTCAACAGCATCCTGGCAGAAAGTTAGAGGTTCAGTGCAGTTCAGTTTGCAATAAGCAAACCAATGCTGCTTACTTACTGTATATACAGCTAGTAACCAGACAGTTACTGCTCCCAGTTGCAGGGTAGCAGGGGAAAAACTTGGATCTTCAGCTGCCAATTCAAGAAAAAAAAAAGTGAAATGTATCAACAAAATTTCCCGCCTTTCTTAACATAGAAGGGAGAAAAGGCACACTTGCCTTGTCACAGCACTCCTCCTCTCTGTCCTCAGACCAAGAAAGCAGTCTGGGATGACAGTAAGACTGCAGCAATTACTGAACTACTGCTCTTAGAAGTACAGGCCCTTTGCCTCTAGAGGCCCTGTTCTTGTGCTTCCAACAGAAGACTTCCTAACAGAAGAGGAGGTCTGACATCTTCATTTCCTTCCATTAATGAAATACTGCTAAGAGTAAACACCTTTTACAGAAATTATCTGTTATCACCAGCATGACTGAATATCATTAAAAAAAGCCTAATATTTTGTCCTGTAGCAAGCCATGGATTTTAGCTTTATCATGTGTATTTGTGCTAACATGTCATGGAGATAATTTAGGAAGAGAGAGAGAGGATTTAAAACAGTTTGCACAAAAATCTAGCAAAGTAACAATCAATAATAAACCAGCTATAATCCAGCTCTCAAGATTTTTCTAGGCAATGTATAAAACCAGTTGAGGCTTTCAGTCCATTACACAGAAAAAGACTCCCCAGGCAAGTACAGATGCTTAACCAGAGCTTTGCTCAAAAGCCAGAGAACAGAACAGGAGGTCGCTGAAGACGGGAACACATGGAAGCAAATTGCTTCCATGCAGCTGCATGGGGAAAAAAAAAAGCTGCAACAGAGACAATGAAGGGTGTTGAGGTTAAAAAAAAAATGGTATATAACAGTCGTCTGTTTAAAAAAATATTTTAGCAAACTTTTACTGCCCATCTAAATACAAGTAGCTCCTAACAGAGATAGCACATAGCATGACTGGGCTCAGCAATGTCAAGCTGCTCAGCCAAAACCAATCACTGAAGTCAGAGCTATTTCTCCAAGTATTTGACAAAAACACCTCTCACTCTCCTGGGCAGGTGGCTCACTCTGGGGTCCCTGACTTGGTTCTGCTCTCACACTTCTTAACCCATTCAGGAGTTGAGTCTCCAGGCCAGCGATCGCTCTGCAAACACCATTTCCCAAGAGGCAACAAATGAGCGTATGCTGGCCTGTTTCCACCTCAGATTTATTGTACTCCAGGGAGAATAAATCTTAATATCTAAGGAAAAACAATCAATGTAAACTTATTACAAATGCACAGTTTATTAACTTATTTCTAAAAGTTAGACAAAGTATCATGATTTTTTCTTTGCTGAGTTTTGCTTCCTTTTTGTGCCCCCATTATTTGACTAACAGGAAGTTAGAGAAGACAGCAAAAGTTAGTTTAAAAAGTACCTCCTTCTTCCTGTCTTAAAAGCAAAGTATTTCCTGGACATTGAAAGAAAACCTAACAGTATTATTTTATACCAAGTCAAAAGAATTACATTTGCCTGCTAGTTATTAGTAACAATATTCACTCCAATATTCGTGGACTTGGACACACAGCTGAAATGCAACATGTGTACTGATGGAAGTAAAAAAATAAGCCATAGCTTTCACATACTTTACATACCACATCAGGCATCATTCCTGGCTCCACCCTCAAGCAAGAAGAAACAGCCACCCCATGCTGCTGGCTCAGGGATCACCAGAGTTTTGGTCGGGGAAAGGGGACCTCAACCAGATAAAGAAGGGAGCAGAAAACCCCAGATATTCGAGATCTGTCTGCCTGCTCTCACATCTCCAGGACTGCTAAGTCACCTCCTCACATTTCACTTCTCTGAGAACAGTTAATGCTCCTGGCCCCATTATTCTAGATTTTTCTCCTAATAAGCATCCCTTTGCCATCCATTTACCTAAGGCAAATGCAGCAAATTCTGCACCAGAAATTGCTTCCAAGCTACATCATATATTGTAAATGTCAAGGATTAGTATTTCCTTTTTGTCTGTTTTACAAATACCTTACACTGTACTATACCAAACCAAGAGGCTTGGGGAGGTGAGGGGGGTGTACCCTTCTGTTTGTACAATTTATTTTATTCAGTGCATAGCATTTTCTACAGTTGCAGCACCATATTCTGCAGGAAGAAATGCAATATAAGTATTCTTAACCTCCAAGGAAGCTGAGGTTGAAGAGCCCTGTACTCAAAGTTGTGTTTTCTCACAAGTTTGCTACACTTCATAACCTCTTTTTTTCCTCCTCGTCTCAGAACAGTTGCATTGATCACTCAAGCAATAACAGCATAACCTCCCCCCATAGCCAATACTGTCAAACAGTCAAATCCTACAGATATTTAACATGTTTATTAAAAATGCTTTCTCACTCTGCTGATAGCAACAGTGCTCACTAAGCCTGAGCTTTTAATTGCCCAATATAATCAGACAACAGCCTTTAGGGCCTACATTATCTAAGTTTACAAATTTGCATGTACCCAGGTGTTCTGCAGGCAACGAAGAAGAATATGCAGTTCTTCCTCCAAAAATTGTACAGCATAACTTTTTAATCAATTTTTTTGGGGAAAAAGAAAGTTATGGAGTAAATAGAAGTGTTGATGGCTCCAAATTTTACAGAATACCAATTAAATTCCTTTTCAGTACAAAACTCAATGTAGAAAAAAGATGAGAAATTGTAAATAAATTACAGCAAACTTTCCACTGATGGCAACTGGAGGATGAACTACACAGTTATCTGACACAGAGAAGGTTAAGAGGACAAAAGAATGAATTGGGTGGACATGAAAAATTGAAGGAAAGACAAATTTGGAACTGATGTCAGGCCACACATTTTAATTGCGGAACTGAATGCCAGACATTAACACAGAGCTGGGGTCATCCAGAGAACGATCAAAGGGCACTTGGGGGACATTGGGCACCGGGGCGCAGAAACTTGCTGCAAAAAATCTTACTGGGCTTTGCTTACTTGTGCTGTAGCTGTGTTATATGAAATAGCTATCACGAACTGAGGTGCTCCTTCAAGACAAGAAAAAAGCACCCACAGAAAGAAAGTAGTCATGCCACTAGAGGTTGTCAATCATAAGCAAAAGAAAACTACAGCCATTCAAAATAAACTGCCCCTTTGGGGCTGAGGTCACCTTGTCAATATCAATCTTCTCATTTTGATGCACATTAAGAGCTATTGGAGTGTCCCCTTTCATCCTGTGACTGTGAATTGACCTTACTGACACTACTGAATACAATATGGTCATTTAGGGATGTGGTAATTATTGGTAACTGCACTAACAAAGTTAGTGGCACACAAGGCACCATTGCTCTGGCTTGTATTGCCACCTGGCCTTTATTTTAAGAGATTTATTCTAATTTCGTATGCCTTGACACAAACTACATACACATCAGTCCCTTATTTACAGTTATTTTCCATGGGATTCCCATGACAGCTTCTACTAAACAAAGAGTATTTGCACCTGAAAAAAAACCCAAAACAAAACTGTTGCTTAAAAAGTCTGAATTAAACCTATAAAAAGTCATACTACAAAAACACAAACACTCTTACAATCTTAACATAGCACCATTCCGTATTCCCTATCTTCTGTCAAAATACAGCACAGCTGGGTCAAGAGTGAGACCTCGTGCCACATGTTGCAGCCTGTCACTACAGAGGTGACACAACACATCCCCAGCACCTCTGATACGAACCAGCCCACCAGAAGCAAACCCCACCAGATTGCACCTCCTTCTCTCCAGGGTTATACTGCACTTCCAAAATGAATCAAAAGGTAAAACTGTCTCCAAGACTTGAGATGGGAAGGGCAGGTGCCTAAAATCTGTATACATACAGATACTCCTTTTTGCATGACTCCTGAGCAGCTGCAGCCTTGTGAGCCCGAGAGGTGGCCGTGCTGGGGGAGCAGTGGCCAGCCCAGGCACACACAGCAGCTGCTGCACTGCTGCCAGAGATAAGCCATAGTGCTTCCTCAGGCAGCAGCTTCCTCAGGTCCGAAATTGCCTTTACTGATTTACTGACGAAGATACATAATGTGATCACCGCAGAGATGACTTTTTGTTAAAAGGAAAGAGAAATAATCAATAGTAGCTTGAGCTGGAAAGGGACCTTGGAATTGATTTGGAGATGACATGCTGGGCTTAGGCCCAAAGCAGAGATCCTGGCCAAGCAGAGTCTAAATGCTTTTAGAGTTCATTTAAAGATGACCCCAAATTAAATTTCCAATTGTAGGGGTCTAATTCACTCCAGATTGTTTAGAAACACTGCTAAGAAAAAAGAAAAATCCCAACACAAATACCCTTCTGAGGTTTTGGAGTTCAACTTAATAAATTTTTAAGCAGACCTTGTATTTTATCCCATGCTTGTTCACTTTTGTTGCTATAGGTTGTCACATTCTGCTAACCCGGAAGATCAATCAGAGGCAAGTTTCTCCAACAGCTTGCAAACACAACTGTTTTCTTCACACTGTTTCTATTCAGTGCTACTTCTGCCATAGCCAGACCCACATTTTTAAAGCTATTTGTTTTCCCTTGAAATAGATACAAGACGCAGTAGACAAGGAGAAGGCACAATACTCCACCTATTTAAATTAAGCACTCAAAAATATTTCACCTCGTTTCACCATATCACAAGCAAGACTTGAGAAGTTACCTGGCTTTAGAGATTGCCACACATTCATCCCTCCAGACTGCAGCAGTCCCATCACATCAGATTCATCTGCAGTGCAGTCTTACCTGCCAACTGTGCCAGCAGTGTTTGCTTCACAACTGAGAGAAAAGCGAGAATAAACCCCATGCTGATGACCCAGCAAAAGGTCACCGAATCTCACTCCACTGTGAAATGCCACTGTAGACATCCAGAAAAAGATCCAGAGCACCAGAAATGCAGCAGTGACAGAAAACCTGTCATCTGCTACTCAGAGTATTTCAGTAGCTCCTGCAGCCTGAGCAGTACCTTTGCAGAGTTCTCAAAGACAAAGCCCCAGTATTTTTCCCTAAAGAAAGCATCACTCTGCAAAGACAAGGGAGATGAGGTGAACGTGGTAGAAAGAAGAGGTGAAATAGAGGTGAAAAACACTTCTTTCAAGTGAGTCATACTCACTTCAACTGTTTCTTCATCTGTGTCTTGACAAACAATTAATGCTAGATTTTCACACTACCACTCATTTGGCAGAAGATATTTAAGTCAATACAAAACACAGATCGGATTTCAAATTAGCAAGATCACCAATGAATTATATGACGAGAATGATAGCAAGCCTGTGCTGGCACCAGGCTTCAGCATGCCACCTGGTATTCCAGATTGCACTGATCCCAGCCTGTGCTGGTCCCCACCACCTGGTGCATTGCAAAATGCCTCTTCTGCAGTACTGCAAGGCTTTCTGAGCAGCCTTCTTGGAGGGAGGGCCCTTCTGTTTCCAAGGTCACCCACACTTCCAAGAAACAGCCTTGCAGAAAGGCTGCTCGGCTCCACCAGACCTTTATTTGCATCTCAGCATTGTGAGAGCTGTACACCACTTCAGCCTGCTGACTGACCAGTGATCCAATCACTGCACTGCTCCTCATGACCAGCACTACTTTCTCATGCCCATTTTGTTCATTCAAGACAGCTGTACTCCTCCTTGATGTGATCCACAGTGAACACTCCCACTCCAAAAGGATGTGCATGCTTCTGCCCAAACCAGCTTCTCCTTGCTGCCAGAACTTTATGGACCAGCTCTTTTTCTCCCCTGTTGATCCAGTTTGGTAACAGCTCATGCCCATTCCCTGGTCACAGTTGAGGCCAGACCATGAAGTGAAGCGTGCCTAGATGGGCCCAGAGCACCCCTCACAAAGCCCTGCTATTTCTGAGTGGGGGGCATCTTGTGCTGTATCATCTGACCAGGAAGCAGAACTTCTTAAATGTAAGCAGACAAATCCCTAGTCCAGAAACTACCCAGGGAAGGAGCTGTTGCTATATTTAGCAACAGATAATTTTTTAAGTCCAAACAATAATGAAATAATCAACTGTAGAGCAGGAGAGGTCACACACCTAACCTACACTGATAAGCAGAGAGAAGTCACCAGGGTCCAGACCAGATTTCCCACTCAAACCTCACTTCTGGCAAGAGTAAGTTACCACTTTGGTGCACACAGGCAGCTCTGTAGTGCTATTTATCTTCTTTAAAACTAACAGCAAAAAACTCCAGGAGTGAGGGCTGATGAAAAATTGGCAGAGACTGCAAGCCTTGGCCAGGGCCTCTCTAGGAATGCTCACAAGGACACAGCACACAGCACCTGGTGCTCCGGCCCTTGCCACCCCCAGGGACACAATGCAGCTGGACCCCATGCCAGAACACAATGTTCAGACACCAGCACAGTCTAAAAAACATCAGCCCAGCCCAGCCAGCCCCCTGCATTGCATGTAGCAAGTAACAGGACTGATAGAAAATTAATAAAAACAACGGCATACTTGGCTTAGAAAGTAATTTTCTTACATGGCTTCTAAGGAGATTTCCAGCAATGCCAAAGAATCAGTAGTGCAACAGATCCTTCCTTCTTACCTGGTTCCACCACCTTCTTCCAAGTGCAGCAGCTTTCCCAACTGTGTTCAACCTTTATATGAACCAACTGCAGCCATGTGGTACTGAAGACTTGATGCTGAAACACCTGCAAAACAAGGTGCAGCAGATCAGTTATCACTCACCTTCACCAGAAAAGCCTGTGTCTCATCTGCTAGATCACAGAACTCTAGCAAGTTTTCTGGGATCTAGCTAGCAGGCCAGTGGGGTGGGGAGCCAAGGGACTGCCAAGGACACACAGAGCCTGCCTGGGGGAGGTGCAGTGCTGGTGCCACAGCTGAGCTCCCGGGGCCAAACAAGTGCGGGAGAGCTAGTGAGTGACTTCACAGAATATTCTGAGGTGGAAAGGACCCTCAAGGACCACCAAGTCATTCTCTTAAGTGAATGGCCCATACAGGGATCGAACCCACGACCCACTGTTAGCACCATGCTCTGACCAGCTGAGCCAATAAAAGATTGGTGGAAGGTCTGGTTGCATACTGGGTGGAAAAAAAGATACATGAACTGGAATAAAACGTGCCAAAATGAAGTTAATAATTATTATTTTTTAAAAATATCCCACATTTTCACTTACACAATAAAGATATATGGAAACCCTGCTCTGTGACCCACAGCTACAATGTTCTAAATCCAGCACCAGGAGCACTGAAGGACATTTGCCATGCCATTACTCTGTTTCCCACCTTGGCAAAAGCAGATAATTTATGATCTCTCTGCTATCAGAGTAGCTTAGAGGCTTCTTACACTTACATGAGTAAAAACCATTGAGACTGTTAGAGCAGATGTAGAATAAAAATGCTAAATATGTCAACTCTCCATATTAGCTATAGCTGGAAGGAAAATAGGAGGCTCAGCAGATTAATTGCTTTACTTATTACGGCAAATTAGCCATTCCAAAGGGCAACTAGTGGCATGAAAATAATATGTGTATGTTGGAGGACATTAGCAGAGGTGTAAGAAATCCCATTAACAGTGCTAGTTTATGGTTTTAACTTTACAACAAATCAGCCATACATTACTAAAGCTTCTCAACAGCTGTCTTGCTGGAAACTAAACCTTGAGCTCACAGCTATTGACATATCCATCTTTTCATAACAACAAACCTTAAATGAAATAAATTAATACTTTTCTGCGGTAGTTGGGAAAAAAAGAACTGATTCAAATCATTCAAGAGTAGCTTCAAAAGCAAAAGCCCACTTATCCTTTCCTCTCCTAATATATGCTAATTTGTTTCAGTGAGAGAATTAACATTTAAGAGCAGCCAGGTCTGCTTCACCTGCCCCAGTGTAGCAGAGAGGCTGCTTTGGAGTGACAGCCAGAAGCCCAGGGGCACAGGCTGCCCCCAGGGGGACACGCTGTGTGCGCACCCCAGCCCACAGCACAGGTGATGCCCAGGGCTCCATTCGTGTCAGCGAGGTGAGAGAGCAAGGGAGGACCTCAGAGAATGTCTTACAGGTTGGAATGGAGTAAGTCAGTGATACTGTGAAAGTCAAAGAGAAATCACTTCTGGCCTGGGAGAGCAAGAGGCTGGAGTGGGTTCTGCTTTACACCATTAGGCAGAGTGGAATGAAAGGCACGTGTCCCTACTGAGCCCTTTTACCCCAACAACAACAGGATGAACTATGTCCAATATCTATTACAGTTCATTTCTTGAGAAGATGAAAGTGGCATCTTTTAGTTTTCCAGAAGTGAAAGGCTGGATCACTATCTTTCCCACTTACAAGCCTCAGGGACTAACAGGCATCACTCCATCTGGGAGACAAAAATCTGCCCTTCCAGCTGAGACCATAACCCAAGAGTATTGATCAAACGTCCACCTCCCTTCCACATAATAGAATTTCCCAGTGAGCTAATTGTTTTTCCTTCTTTCATCTCCATAAATGAGGTCAATGGCAAGGGCAAAGAAGAGAGAATTAGCTCTAAGTGTTCTTGGCTTCAAAGCAAGAGGAGACAGAGCTTCCAGATTTTGGAGAGTGCTCTATAGGACTTATGAAGTACCATGGGACCTTCCAAATATCTGAATTTAGAATTGCTTCAGCTTAGGACAAGGCTTGCCTGCACTGCCCAAAGATTTATGCTTTTCTACACCTGCTGTTACAATTTGGCAATGCCACTTGTAGGTCACTGATGGCTTTCATGCTGTCCCTCCAACAGTGACCAGCTCTCATCCACAGCTCCTAAAGCATTTTGCAAAAATGCATCAAGCTTCACAGCAGACGTGGCAGCAGGCACATAGCACGGTGCACCTCTGTGCCTTGTCCTCATTACCTTCTGCCTGCAGCCACAGAGCTGAGCAGCCCCTCCTGCCCCACAGCCCCGTGCTGTGAGTGCAAGTGAGGCAAAGCGGAGTCGTGACAACGCAGGTTTGTGCATGCGATACACACCCACATCAGGCTTACAGACAGGAATGCTCAACCACCAGCAAAGGTGCCAATGACAGAATTAAAACCCAATTCCTGAGAGAAAAGTAGGTACTTTGGCTTTCTCTTCCAAAGCAGCAATGATTCTCTGAGGTCTGGCCATCAGCCCTAC
>VZTE01004149.1:3011006-3046043 GCA_013397775.1 Eulacestoma nigropectus
TCCCCCCCCCCCCCCCCAAACACGGGCATTCACTTGTGCAGTATAAAAACCCTACATGACTCATTAGTATCTCAGGCAGAATTAATAACAAGAATCAGGAATGATGGTCAGAGACAGGCAGCTGCGGACTTCTGCTTCTATGGTAGGGAAGCAATTAATTTGCTGCTGAACTCTTCACAGAGTGTTTTCCCGTATTTTGGGGACAGCTAAAATCGAAAAGAAGTTACACTGGCAGTATAAACAGCAAGTTCTCCACCAAAAAGATGAAAAAAAAAAATTCCACCCACCTCCACGAGTCTATCCTGTACTTTTTCATGTGTGAGTCCCAGCACTCTCAGACTAACAGCCTGAATGTCAGTTGTGTGAGGTGAAGCTTCTGGCACACTCAGGGCTATTGCAGCATCTGCTTTACAACCCTCAGGTTACAACTGAGTC
Source organism: Eulacestoma nigropectus (assembly GCA_013397775.1). Classification (NCBI taxonomy): domain Eukaryota; kingdom Metazoa; phylum Chordata; class Aves; order Passeriformes; genus Eulacestoma; species Eulacestoma nigropectus. Next base: position 3,011,442 of record VZTE01004149.1, read on the forward strand.
AAAACTGTCCAAGCACAAGACAAGATGGCACATTCAGAGCAGGGATGAGGCTGTGTGAGGCGACAGCACAGTTATGCCCTCACCAGACCTTCTTCCCACCAGCCACCACCTCTGCAGCACAGGTGGGCGGAGGGCTCTCATCTACTGAGCAGCCAACCAAACAGCCACAGAAACTGGAAACAGTTTTACACTCTGCCAATCAGGGCAAGGCGAAACTCAGGGGTGAAATTCCCAGGTGTTTGCTGTTCCTTTGTTAACACTGGTGGTGAAGCTGAAGAAAACAGTTTTGCATTCTGGAAAGATGCCTTTTAAGCCAAGCTCTGAGTTTTGTGGGGTTTGCAGAGACCACCTCTCAAGAGGCAGAACAGACTTAGCAGATGTTACTGGCCTCAAAATAGGTACCCTGTCCTGACGGACCAGCCCCCATTAACCAAAAGCTACAAGACAAGTAAGGTCAACAGTAACACCGTGTCCAGCATTCGTAAATGGAATTCTGCAAAGCAGAATCTTTATTGGAACATTCCTGACACATTTACACATGTTTTCACCACATTTTTGCCAGAAAGGACACCTTATAGAATAGAAAACCTGCCAAAAACATATCCAGTTCAACTCTGGGAATAGTTTTTGAAAGTATGTTCCTTCCTGGATGTGAGCAAAGGTTATTATGTGTCTAGAATAGATACAGTCCGGACAGATGGAGCATCGTGGGGGGAGGAGGACTGAACTCATGATCTGTTTGTTTCCTGAAGAGCCTTTTTTAATGAACTTTGTAGAAAGACTTTTTGTAAATCCAAGTGAATCAAATTGCTTTGTATGGCACTGGGATAAACAACTTATTGACAATTAGATTTTTTAAAATTGCTTGAGCAATGAATCTTGGAAACAGAAGAACAAGCAGGAAAAATTGGATAAAATAATTTTAAAATGCACACCTGTCAGTAGGCTGGAAATTAATCCTCTTCCAAAAAAGAGTTTCTCATTGAAATCATACGAGCAATCCCATCAAAAGTCGGGGGTTTATTATTTTCAGGAATAAAGATCTCTATCCTTCTTTTCAAACTGTGACCAGTCTCAGATCACAGAATCATCTGTCAAGATCCTCAATAATCCATCTTGTTCCCCGTGTTGTTACTGTCTGTAATGAACAATGTGCCCTACAAAGTATCACATGATCCGAAGACCTCTGAATCTTTAACAGGATGCAGTCTTGTAAGATTTGCAGCCTCTCCTGATAATTTTTGAAAAGGCATACAACACTGTGAACACATGCTGAAAATGTGAGCATAAAAGAAAATTCCTATAACATAGTGGTGTTTTTCTTTAGTATCAGATATTTGTTACTCAAAAAAAACCAACAAACACAAAAAAGTAGAACCAAAACAAGGAACTTATGATCGTAAGCCAAAAGAGAGAAAGAGAAGATCTGAGACAATCTCAGCAGGCCTCGTGAGACTGAAGTAATTTTCAGCTACAGCTAATGTTATTTTAACCTATCTTTGCTTGTATCATTTAACTCTGTTGTGGCCCAAAACTCTTGTTCTTACTCAGGCACTGAAATGCCAGGTTTGGTGCAAATCCCAGAGGGAAAATACGAGCACATTTCAGTTCAGTCCCAACTATGATACATCCACTTCCTCGCCTGCTTCATCTCCAGCACAGTGGTTTTACTCCTTTCCCCATTCCTATGGAAGGAGCAATGCAGAGTAAAGGGTTTGTGATCACTCTTATCTCTTTCCCACAACATGGTGGTGGGACTTCTGTCTCCAGCTCCCACTGACTTTTCCTCTCACGGGAAAACAAGACAAATATTTGTTCAGGCAATTCAAAGCAAAAACCTACTGCAAATATACAATTTGTGTTTGAGTTAACTTTTGAGTAAGCCAGTCTTTACCTAGTTTTGCTTACATTCGGGCTACAGTCTTCTACTACTTAAAAAAACCTTGGGAACTCCTTCACAGATATTATCCACAGATAGTTTAAAATGAGGCTTAAACAGCAACCTGTTTATACCACAAAAGGTGAAATGTGTAAATGGATGATACTGTAAATAATTCAACTAGCTTTTAATATTGAATTTGTATGGATCATAGATTTGTTTCATAGCTCCTATGAAATCTGCCCTTAAGAATAAATGATAAATAATTACAATAGCATTTTTCAAACATGTTTCAATGGTGACTGCACTGAGCAGGAGCGGGGCTACAGCAGAAAAGGTAGGAAAAGCAAAAACTGGCTCAAGACTTTTCCCCCTCCTTTGCCTACCCATGAGTTTTTGCCAAAGCAGATGACACACCAAACTGCTACATGGCAAACTGGAGCACAGAATTGATCCGAGTCAAAAGTATCTCCCCTGTTTTCCTTCTTTAGACACCACTGATAAAGGAAACTGGCAGCATTCACTTGGGATCACTATCCAAATGCCCACATCCTTAGGCCATACTCTGAAACCCTGATTTTTCACTCAGGAAACCTGGCACTTAGCAACAGAAATTCAAAGCCAAAGAGCCAGTCGCTCCAGACTGCATCGTCACAGATGACCCATCTCAGGTTCACTGCTAAGTTATTTTGCTGCCAAATAACTTTTCAACACAACAGTCTTCCAGTGTAGGAATTTAAGACCCTCCAAAAGAGGAAAATATAACCCAGAAGGGGAAAAAAAAAAAAAAGAAAGTGAAGACAAAACAAATTCAACCCAGTAACATCTTGGGGAAAAGAAATGAATGAAGGAAAAAGTTAAGCACAGCTCTTTATCTGATTTTATACAGTCAGCATAGAAATGCTTTATCATCCCCTACAATATAAGCAACCCAACATTTTTAGTACCATATAGAAGCACATATCTTTTTTGTACTAAAGAGAGTTAATTTTCATCTATTTCCTCCATTTCCTCCATTCAGGCAACTACTTAATACATTGATCTTCCATGCATTTCCATTTTCTCCACCAATACATTTCTTATAATTGGAATGAGCTGCTCTATTAAGCTTCTTAATAGATTCTATGTTCTCAAAACCCAATAACTTCAGGACAATACATTAAAATAGACAACAAATTAAGTTTGGTGTTTGCGAATGTGAGACTCCATCAACAGTGACCTTTAAAGTTACTGCAAGGACGCTGTTCAGAAGTGGTTGCAGAGAAACCAGTATCTGATATGTGTAATTGCATTAGTTTATGCCAATGCTAAACACCCTGAGACTCTTTTGGTGGCCGGGAACAACTTACAGTTCTGATGTGAAGCAGCAACGCACACGTGCAGATGTCAATGAATTCACTTAGAGCTGTGAGTCCACAGTGGTTGTGGAAAAAACAGGACCTCTGTATTTAGCTGCATCATCCAGCACAGACACAGCCTAGTTTGAGTGATGGAGTCTGCTTAGGTTTGTAAATGCAAGCAATGTTGAGTATTACACACAGCGCATAAGTATTTTGACAGTTTAACATACTTATTTTAATTCTATCAGTTGGATCCAATAGCTATGCCACAATATCACATTAACTTAGTTTGAAATGCAATGTGAATAGAGCTTTTATTTGCAAACCACTACAAAGATGCAATTCCATCTAAAAATAGCAAGCAGTATAAAATAATTCTCTCAAAGCTGGTTAGTCCTGGTATGATTTCTACCTCCACCAATAGCTATACAGTTACCTTCAGATGCATTTTATATCACTTCTTCAGTCAGTCAGAGGGGTTTTCTGCCGCAGCTGAAGAACAAAATGACCTGACAATGTGGAGGGTGAACACATATGGAGCAACTGGAGCCAGGGGAGGGGGATGCCTGACAGACACATTGCAAACTGCTGGAGTGGGTATTTGCCAGATACCCGTTCCACAACCCAGCCTCTAGGACAGGGCAGGAGATCACATCTGCTCCAGCAGGTGTATCACAATTCCAGCATGAAATCAGACTGAAACAACACTTAAAAATTAGGGGGAATGAGGCCTGGTAAAGTGAATCTGGGTAGATAGCCCAAAATGGAAGATTATCTTCATCTAGCTTTATGCTTCCTGGGAAAGGTTTCATTTAAAAGTGAGCTCCCAGCTGCCCTTCACCTGGCATTAGTCTTTGCTAACCCCTTCCACAAATACCTCCATGGGTAACATCAGCAACACAACTGCCCTCCTCGCTGCCAACAGACCCCTCACATCTCTATTTTTAATTCCAATGCCTGTTTCCTCGCCATTTCCGTTTCTCTTCCAAGTTACACATTTCCGCAGCCTCACAGGGTGAACTGTTGCTGTTGAAATCCCCCTGCTCACAGACAATTAGTCAGCATACACTTCCATGTGAAATACTTTGGCATACAGTTCACTTTGCATTACCCTGCCTGAATGACCTGTATGGCACCTTCTACCAGCACATTACTTTTTTAAGCACGGAAATGATTGTACAAACGACTTTGCTTTTGTTACGGTTTTTCTTATTTGCCTCAGGCTTAATCATGAACACAACTGCTAATTATTTGCACCTCCCACAGCGCTGACTGGGCTTCTCCAAGATAAGAACAGCTCAGCCCCTCGTTCCACCACCTGCCAGCCCAGGACTGTTGCCAGCGATTCCCTCTGATAACCCAGGCTGTTTTAGCAGCTGAGGAGGAGCAGTAAATATTGTTTGCTTTCCTAGGGCAGTTTTGCTTGGAGGCTGTGGTGAGGGATGTGGGGCCCAGGGTGGGGGCACAGCTGAAAGAGTCCATGCTAAAACCAGGCCAAAAGCACTGTGAGAGATTGCTGTTACTACTAAAACCAAGATTTATTTAGTGTTTGGGGACAAAACCCCAAACCTTTGTTAGTAGGCCTGTGGAAGTTCTCCTCAAAAGCAGCATTAACATCTCTGCCAGCCATGCAGGGGCTGTAGCTATTTTCAGGCTGACAGAAATCCCAGCCTCATCGTCGTGCAGGGCTCCCTGGCGCTGGAGCCTTCCCTGCAGTGCTGTAAATGGGGAGCAGGAGCCGCCGGCAGATGCAGGCCCTGACCCAGCTCCCTGTGCCACTGCCTTTCTCTCAGCTTATTAAGCTTTTCTTCATTTTAAAAAAGTCTGTCAAATTTACAACATTTTCTGTCCTATTGAAGAAGGCTACCTAAACAGGAAAAAAAAAAAAACAACCAAAAAGTATAATCCAAAACAAGTATCTTGTACCGTCTTCCCAGGTGAAACATTTTCACGCTCTGTTAGCTCGAGTGCTGCTCTCCACAATGAAAAGAAGACTGAAGTCCTCCATTTTTGTCTCTGGCAGAGCTATTATGGATAAACCAGATCTAAGTTATTTTTCACTACATACAATAGCAAATGTGAAAACCTAAAGTCAATTGTTGCAGCAGTAACTCCCCAGGCACTCAAAAAACCAACTGCTTGTCACATGTGAATGCATGAAAGATGCAAACAACAGCACTTGAGGTGGAAGTTCACTAACAACAGCATAAAAATAAGGTTAATAGGAAGTACTTCTTTGATGCTTAGATTAGACCCAGCCTAGCACAGCTGGACAGAAGCAGAAACAACCCTGCAGAAACGAAGTCATGGCGAACCATCCTGTACTACTCCGTGAGGCAAAATGCCAACAATTTTGTTGTAAATCTCTGAAGGCAGCAGTTGTCTATTCAGCAGAGAGTCTTCAATTATTCAAACATAAATCATGTTTTCATATTCATGTGACCTCATCTGAATCTCACAGGGGAAAAAAAAAAATTACTGACAAATTAATTTGAGTCAGGCGTCAGCCTAATATCATATAGACAAAGATGGATGCTTTAGAATTTCAGTATCAGTAAATAGAACATTATCAGATTAATAAAGAAAATCCCAAAATACTAAATGTTTAAAAAAATCTACAGACCCATTCAACCAAAAGCTTTTGTGTGAGGTAGCCTGATCCCACATGGGATCTCACATCTGAGATAGCAAATATTACTACAGTGTAATAATAACAAATTTCAGCTTGATGACAAAGAGTAAACTTATTCAGGAAGGAGACCAAGAAATTACTGATATTATCTGCCCCACTGCCTGTTTGAGGATGAAGTATTAAAAATAGGTATATCATAGTAACTACTTGATGCCATATATGGCATAAAAAATAAATTCTTCTCCTCCTCCAACAGAATGATCGTTCAAAGCCTTCTGTCATGCAGAGAAAGACTTCAAATCTCAGTTAATTTAACAGGACTGAAACCATTTATCACCTCTTCTCTCCATTCATCTTAAGCCTAACAATGCACCATGAAACCAAGCTGGCTGGACACAGGAAGATGTTCCCAAAGCAAGCAAGTTACCCTGTTGGTGTTTACCCCAGAGAAAATCACAGAGTAGCTACACACATTTGAGAAAGGTCTGACACTGTTTGCCCAGAAAGCTGCAGTCGGTGATGGATCTACTGACAGTCTCAGAGTGCCAAAACTGGCCAAGTAACACAAGGTCTGGATGCAACACTATTCTGAAGATCTGCTAAATAACCTAGTGAGAAGTGGAAAAAACTGACATACTTTCATGCAAGGACACATGATCTAAGCACAGGAGTGAGCTACTCTGATCAAAGACAAAGAATTTCCAAAACTCCCACCCAGTAACAGTTGATCTTCACACCTTTTAATAAAAGATTTGCCAAGGACAAAATTTAGGTAATAGTTCAAAGTAAGGAACATATTTACAGACATTCAGAGGAGTTTTCTTCCACTGAAGTCCATTAAGACAAACCACAAACAATATTCTGTAATTGACATTAAAATACTTTATTGGCTAGATAGAATATGCAGTATGCATAGAAATATACTGAAATACAAAGTCCTCCAGAATACTCCTGTATAAAAACCACAATTCATACTTCTATATCTTATTTATATACATTACCAAATGTATTCAAGAGTGTGAATAAGGTCATATTTGCATTTCTTTCTTCTCTTGAAAGCACATCTGGTGTAGTCCAAGGCCTTTTTGTTTCTTCAGAAGAAAATTGCACAGCTACTGTATTTCCTCATTTGGCCTGAAATCTGATGAAATTTTACATACTCTTCTCTCCCTTACTAGATCCTTTCAAGCTTGACTTCTGTCTCTTTTTCTCCCTTTGTCCTAGTATGCGATAGACTTTTTTCTTAGCCTCCTTTTGCCTCTTGAATTTCTGTTCGTCCTCCTTCTGCTTAACTTTGAGATATTCCTTAAGCTGTTCCCGATGTTTTACCTTGGCTTTCTTCATCTTGTAATTATTCACTGTACTCAAAGCACTGAGTAGGGCTGATATCTAAAACAGAAAACAGATAATCAATATACATGCAGCTCAGTTTTGGTGAGCAAGAAACAGTTTAACCGCAGCAGAGACACACATAATGAATCAGAGATTCAAGGCAAGTTCCTAATTATCTCTGCACCTGTTACCCAATTTCTAAAACGGTTTAATTATTTATCCTGTTAGGAAGTTAATCAAAGCTTTAATTTTTGTGAACTCTGATTTTGGTTAGATAGCTTTTAAAAGGCTATGCCTAATTGCTACTATACAACACTTAAACTGCAGTTTGAATCTTCTTGCCTCTGCAAGCACTCTAATTCTCAATTTTGGGAGCAGAGTATTTGCTTCAAATCCTGTTTGTGTTAATAATGCATGGCAGTGACAAGTCATATAAAAAAGTGCAGCTGCCAATTTAAGTCACCCATAATATGAGAGCACTAAATCCAAATGAAATATTTTGCAAGTGCTGTGACAAGGACAAAAGTCATATTTAGGCTTCAGGTGACCTACTAGTCTAAAAAATAGACACCATCCACTCAGTGACAGTTCCATATACATACTGTGTGCCAAACAGGAACAAAAAAAATTGCAAGTGATCATTTTTCACTAGGAACACATATATCCTTAGCATTAGCAGTAGATTCAAGTGCCAAACAATAGTTAGAAAAGCTTTAAACAACACATTTACCCTTCAGGAGTCCTTGTTTCAGAGTAAGTGATAATTACCTTCTTTTCATGAGGCTCCCTGATAACTGCTGGTCTCCACTGGTCTTTTGGAGTCTTGCCTTTCTTCTCAAGATTCTTAGGCTTGTTCTTAAAAGGCAGAGCCTTCTGCAGTGCTTTAGGAATGTGGAGCTTATTGAAATGCCTCTTCTCCCTCACAATAGGCTAAAAGAATGAATATAATACATAGATAAGACTCATGATCTTAAAAAGCTTTTACTTAATTTTTCATCTTTCAGTGGGAAAAAACCCACAAAACACCACAAACCAAAAAAGAAACACACCCCCCTCAAAATAAACCCCAAACCAAACAAACCACAAAAAACACAAACCAAAAGTCAAAAAAAACATTCTCTGACATCCTTGGACTGAACTGTAAATGGTACATTCACCCCAATTACCACAGCAGAAGTCTCAGTAAGCTTCTGGAGAAGACTTCTACCCTGCAGATTACTTTATAAACTTTAACTGACCCACAGCAATCTGCTCTCAACTGTTTTATTTCCATCTCATGCCAGGACTGTGCCTTGTGGCTAAAAATCTGAAGTCACACATGCATGTGTACAAACATGTACTTATACTGCTCTCAGTTTGCACAAGTTTGAGACACACTGCAAACGTGACTGGCTTTTAAAAATAACACAAAACAAAAGAGAAATATACCTTATAGAGAGAATCCTTGTTTTGTTTCAGTTTGATGCCTCGCTCATACCTCAGCTGGCCTGTTGTCTTCATTCCACTCCAACTATCTTTCTCACCTGCTGGTTTCAGCAGGGATGTTACAGGGTTATAAAACGTTGGGATAGAAACAGGATACCAAGTCCTCACGAAAACAATATCTGAAAGAAAAGGGAACGTTACTTGGCTCTAAAACAAGAGTTCATCACATCCACATTCCAAGCAGAGATTGCCTGAACAGAACAGACACTACACCACATGTTAGCATTGTGTTTGGTATGTAGACCAAATGTCTCCAACTTTTGGTAAAAGCAATGCAAAGCCCCATAAAGGCATGAACGACACACATTCCTGAAGAGCAGGCAGCTGAATACCATCCTGCTTATCATTCATATTCAAGTACAGGCAAGAGGATTCATATATGTACATGTGCCTGTATAATTACTGACAAAACCAATTTTATTTTCCTTTGCCCATTTTTATAAAAGAACTAACTTGCTTTTATTTTGCACTATCCATGACTTTGGTGTGTTTAGGAAAACAGGTCATATAAATCTAAATAAGTATAAACTCATATTCTCAACATCACAGTGACACTCAGCAAACAGAGGAGATAACTTAACTATCCTCTGCATAATTTCCCCAAAAGGCTACAGAAAAAAGTTAACTGGAGTTACAGTGCCAGTCCTTGGATTTGTCAGAAAAGTGTCCTTCTAGTATTTGTATCACTAAATTCAATTCATCATGTTCAAGGAGAAAGGCTGTGTAAAACACTAAAATCATGCTGTGAAAAGCATTAAAACACTTGAAGATACATGTCTTCAACTCAAGCCTTTTTATCTGCATACTATATGACTTTTGAGTATAAGTGCAAGAAATCCAACATAAAATATACTTCTTTTTAATTTCACTCTGCATCTCACAAGGTATTTCTTACTCTATGAATTCACATCTCAGTTCTCAGATCCCAGAATTCTGAGGCATGGCTTTGCAATCCCTGAAGGAGGATGAAAGTTGTGTGATAACTTACATGGAAAGTGCAACTTACCACTCATCAGCAACTTGTCTTCAAATGTTGCTCTGAAAGCACCCACAGGAGCTCGGAGGGCCTTTTTGATCTGTCCTCGGATACCACTCACACTACGGATTGCTGCACCTTCAAACTTAGCCACTTCCAACTGAGAGTTAAACATTCCCTGGAAATGTGAATTACCCACCATCATTCCAGATGCTAAGTCTCCCTCTGTGACCCATGTAGGCCACAAAAACATCATTCCCACAAGCATATCTTATAAAGAAACAGGAGGAGCATAGCATTGCCTTTAGACTAAGAGTGCTGATCATACCAAAAACCCACCGAGCTGACCTTGAGTGAGCTACTGAAAGCAATCTACTTAGTCATAAATTGCAGGCAAGGTTTCTAAGCATTAAATACATACATTTAAAACTCCAAAAGAGAACATATCTACAGAAGCTTTACAGTTCTCCTTTAGAGTAATTTGCAGGAACACAGGATACCTTAAAAGCAAGCAAGCTGCCTTAAGTTGCTAGCTGTGAGATTCTAATACAATACAGTTCTTCAAGGTTTGTGCTTCTTTCATATATCACAAGAAAGGAAGAAAAAAAATCTGTCTACGCCTAGTGCAAATACTTCAGTGCTTCACTGCTGGGATCACGGCTTAGCTGCTTGTTGACCCAAATACAGAAAAACCTAACCTCTCCCTGAGCCTGAAAGCCCAGCTAAGCACAGCAGGAAGGTCAGTGAACATTCACTTCTGCAACACTTCCTACCCCAAACACTTCTGTAACTGTAACTGAGAACTCTTAAGCACTGCTAGAAGTCTCCTTTGACTCCAGAGCTGAAATTTAGTGGGATCAAACTGACGAATGGAAAGATTTACATTCTCCAAAGGTGTCTGCCACTGCTCATCAGTGGGTTTTAGAAAGGAAGCAGGGGGTGGGAAGAAAAAAAAACCACATTGAATGTGAACCGGGAGACTGTTGCAGAATTTTTGTCTGCTTAACACTAATTCATATTCCTTGGCTAATAATCAGTACCTTTAGAGATCACATGGAAGGGAGCTCAAAAAACCACAAGCAGCTCCTGAGATCCAGAAAGCATTCAACAATAACTGAGAACTTCTGCCTCAGGAAAGACAATCCCAGGTTGCATTCCTTCCTAGCATCAGTACATCTGGTTTTACAGTATACATACCTACAAACTTACCTTAATAAAACAAGTGTTCTTAAAAATTTTGAATGGAAAACCAGTTAGCTTTAATTTCTTTACAATAGTTATGGATTTATCTAAATCCAGCACAACTCCTGTCGCAGCAATCCGGAAGTCAGGCTGAAACATCAGAGACGAAAGACACTGCTGAATGTGTATTTCTCAAACAGTGAAGACACGATTTTAAAACCACAGAATCATAAAATAGTTTGGATTGGAAGGTCATCTGGATGACCTCCAAAAGTCCCACCCCCATGAAGTGGACATCTTCCACTAGATCAGGTTGCTCAGAGCCCCATCCAATCTGTCCTTGAATACTTCCAGGGACAGGGCATCCACAACCTCTCTCGTCAACCTATTTGTGTTTTACCATCCTTGTTGTAAAAAACAACTTTCTCATATCTAGTCTAAATCAACCCTCTTCATTTAAAACCATTCCCCCTTGTCCTATCACAGCAGGCCCTGCTAAGTTTATCCCCATATTTCTTGTAAGTCCCCTTTACGTACTGAAAGGCTGCAGTGAGGTCTTCCCAGAGCTTTCTCTTCTCTGTTCTGAACAAGCCCAACTTTCTCAGCCTTTCCTCCTAGGAGAGGTGCTCCATTCCTCCCATCACCTTTGTGGCCATTCTCTGGACCTGCTCCAACAGGTCTCTGTCTGTCCTATGCTGTCCTATGACACGTCCCCAGGGCTGGACGTGGTACCCCAGCTGGGGTCTCACCAGAGCAGAGCAGAGGGGGAGAATCCCCGCCCTCACCCTGCTGCTGGCACTGCTCTTGCTGCAGCCCAGGATGTGATTTGCTCTCTGGGCTGCAAGTTCACATGGCCACAGCATGTCCAGCCTCTCACCCACCAGAATCCCCAAGTCCTTCTCAGCAGGGGCTGCTCTCAATCCCTTCCTTGCACAATCTGTTCTGACACTGGGGGTTGCCCCAACTCTGATGCAGGACCTTGCATTTGGCCTTGTTGAACCTTATGAAGTTCCCACAGGACCTTCATAGGTTCTCAAGGTTCCCCTGAAGAGCATTCCATTCCTCAGGCACATCAGCCACAGCACTCAGCTTGGTGGTGCCTGCAAACTTGCTGAGGGTCCACTCAGACCCACTGTCTGTGTCACTGATGGAGACATCATACAGTGCTGGTCCCAGTACAGATCCCTGAGGGACACCACTTGTCACCACTGCACATCAGGACACTGAGTTGTTGACCACTGCCCTCCAGATGTGGCCATTCAACCAACTCCTCATCCACTAAACAGTCCACCCATTGAACTACTACCTTTCCAACGCAGACAGAAGGATGTTGTGGGGCACCTGCACTCCACATTTCACTTTCAAGAGTTCAGTGTCTCTAACCTTTACAGAAGTACTGCAGCATGAAAAATGCAGATTGACTAGTACAGACTAGCTGAGGTGCTGCTGACGTAACATTCCTACCATTCACTAATAAGATTTCCAGAACTGCCATTCTAATTACCTTGGAAACAATCTAAAAGTCCTTGTGATCTACCTCACTATGTTCTCTTTATGGAACAGAATCTTGCTCGGACAGAAAGCCTCAAAGGAGAAGTGCTTTGTGCACTGCCCTAAGTCACTATATTATGCTAGGGACACATGACGAAAATAGCCTTTTAAAATATGTAAAAAGACAACTGTGCAATAGGACTTGAAGGCGTATTTTACGATGGAGATAATCACCACTCTAATTACTGTCAAGCTCATTACAATGCCATGCAAAGCTTTTGTTACCAATTGTCTGCAAACATGAATCTACCTTGACTAAAATATATCTGACAAAGATCATATCTGATAAATACTGCTTTAACACTATTTAAATTGGGATTATGGAATGGTTTGGTTTTGAAGGGACCTCAAAGATCATCTAGTTCCAACACCATAGGCACCTTCCACTAAACCAGGCTGCTCAGGGCCCCATGTAACCTGGCCCTGAATCCTTCCAGGAATGGGGCATCCACAACCTCTCTGGGCAACCTCTGCCACTGCCTCACCACCCTCACAGTAAACAATCTCCCCCTGAAATTTGTGTTAAAAACAAACAAACAAACCAACCCAAACCCACACCTCTCCATACAGTTTCCCACCCCGACACAATACACTTTTCAAAAGCTTGAGTCCAGCTACTTTCTCAATTCCTACAACTACACTGCTTTATCATATGTAAACCTTCTTCCCAAAATATATACATTTTGCCCAAATATCCATAGAAAGCATTAATTCTGTGGTAAAAAACCTACCGTTGTGCCACTGACAGACTGAACTGCCAAAAATCCTGTCCCCTGAGGAGTGATGGGCCCTAAAAGAAAATTAAATTTAAAAACTTCTGCAAAGTTTTACTACACAGTATCTAGCCCCTATTTAAATTCCAAAAGCTTAGAAATACACAACAAATATACTCAATGAAGATAACCAAAGTTTAAAGCACTCAAACTATTGCTCACATATAAAGCCCCATGAAAGTCAAAGGAATGGTTAACAAGAAGTTACTCATGCAGGGTCTGGGCCCACAATGTGTGCAAAGTCTCTACACACAGCCAACAAATCAGGTTCCTCTTTAATATGCTACAACTTAGCAGAACGCTCAGAATTTGATTAAAAGCCAAGCGCTTCACAAATCATTTAAATAATTCCCAAATATTAGACAACTGCCTCTTTTCCCATACTATTTGGTGTTATTTTATGTTCCATGGGGAAATTTAAAGACTTCTCATTCCAAAAGCTGTATTTCCTGACACATCCTGCAAAGCTTGAGACTTTTACACCGATAAAGTGACCCAGGACAGCCACTCCAGCACGGCCTCACCCCAGAAAGCTGCCCCGCAGTGCATGTGCTGCGGGGTGTACTTCAGCAGCCGGTGCCGCCCGTTGTGGTCCTCGATGTAGAACATGGGGATGGTCTGGAAGCGCCTCCACCCCAACGAGAGGATTAAGGGATCGCGGGTCTTAAGTATCTTCTTGTACCACCGGTGCTTCTTCAGGCGCAGCTAATTAGAAGAGAAGGTGAACCACTACAGGATAACAACAGTGATTCTGAAATTCAAGCCTTATTTTTTCAGGAATGATTGAAAGCAATTTCTATCTACGTTAGAATTTTTTATATACTAAGCTTTATCTCTGTTTATCTTCAAACATGCTCACTAACATTAGGTTGACTAGAAAGATCAATTAGTATTTCACTCACTTTGAAGTCATGTTTGTATGCATACAAGCAAGTATTACATTAAGAATACATCTATATATGTGCTAGTAACTTTTCTGTAGTCACTTGTATATAGATCACGAAGGTCAGAGTACAATTAATGTTTGCAATTCAGCAATCACAGTATCAGACCTTAGTCCTGAGACACCTCTGCAGCTGAACATTAAACAACAGTAACCTTTTCTGGTTATCCAATTAAGCCTGTAAAGATTCAGAACCTGCTACTGTAGAATTACAGTTCGTGTCAAAAGCAAATCCCCTATTCAAGAAATAAGGATGGAGGTTTCTCCCCGTGCTTACTGCATTTTCAGTAAACACAAAGCAGTAACTCCAGACACCCTGAAGCACAGCTGTACCGACATAAAATGCACTCACCCCTTTGGCTACGTACCTGTACATAGCCCACATTTCCTTCGCTGTTGCCTAGACCACCCAGGATGATAGGATAATGAGGATCAAAATTCAGGACAAATTCACACGGCACATTCTCAATCTCTATTCGAACGTACATCCCCGGCCTGAATCCCTCATACTGCACTCTGGTCTCATCATCTTGATCTTCAAATTCCGCTCGATTAAGCTACGTGACAAAGAGAAAGCCACCATGTGTTTCACAAAATTTAAGTATTAACAACTTGTTCGTGAAGAGCCAGTTCTATTTAAAACATGCTAACATTTATATAAATCTTTTTGGGAAAGATCTAATAGGTTTTGTGACTTTTTATTCAGAGCAAGATCTCTACCACCACAAAGCCCTTCCAATTTGAAATCCCAAGTGGGCCTGTTAGTCTACTTGAAAGACAGTACCCAAGAGAAGCAAATGACTGAGTGACTTCTGATACACCTTTCACAATGGTGACTTTGGATTTTAAAGATACAACTGCCGAAAGTACCTTTTTTGATTCAGGAGCCCAAGCACCTTTTAATGTTAATGTCCTGATCTTTAACGTGTCACTTTACGAGGATGCTGCACTCCTATCTTACTCAGCAGTTTAAAAATATTTTTGTGCATCCTCACACTGTACATCATCAAAAGCTCTTCTGTACCATATGGTAAGAATGCAGATATTGTGCAAATATTTAAGAAGACATCCTCATGAGTAACAGAAGCCTCATCCTCCTGTTCTAGCTCCTGATGTTTAGCTACCCATGAGACTGATTCTTTTACCAGAATGTCCTTCTTTACCCTTTAAGTGCTCTCAGCACATCAGCATACCAGAGCTCGTATTATCCTTTGTGACAGAGGCTAACACAAGCAGGTAAGGATTAATTTAACAACTATTTAAGGCAAAATTATGTCAGAAGACAAGACAGTAAAGCTATTAGCAATGTAAGGCAGTGCTCTCCCAAGTCAGTCAAAGAAAGAAGCTATTTTTAAGCTTACAAGTTCTTATGTAAATAAACAAAGGCCTGGAACAAAATCAACACCTACATTCTGGATACAGTTATGCTGAAGACTTCTACCACATGTACAGAGCAATGGTCATCAATTATTTTTTCCTCAAAATAACTTCACAGTTGGATGAAAAAGACTGTCACACAGAATTTACTTCTCCATTAATAACACTGCAAAAAATCACACTAAAAATAACACCGGGAAAATATATGGCACAAATTAATAGGAGAAAGATTTTCACCTTCCTACACATAAAAGGATGCCTTTTTTTATTTAAAACTTTTTAAGTAGTTGAAGTTTAGATGATGCATCCTGTCTTATTCAGTGACTTAAAGTATGGTTAGCTTCTGCATTCAGTTTAAATTAAGCTTTCATTTGTTTGGCTTGTTTGTGTGTTTTCTTTTCCAGCTAACACAATCAAAAAGTTCAAGCATAAAAAAATCACAAGCATGTATTTCTTTGTGTGTACTTTCTGAAATAGCTCCTGAGCATCACCTGTGTCTCCAGGAAAAAACTTTTGGGGGACAAACTCTGTGGAGTATTTTTGAAGACATATAGCCAGATAAATTGTCAAATTAGCAGATTGTACCTGTGCTTGTTTATGCATTTCTTCTTTGAGATCATCAAAGTATGTGGCGTCCCCTTCATCATATTCTGCATCAAACATTTCTTTAAGTTTTCTTTTCTTGTCCATGCGCTCCTTTTTCTTTTCCTCCTCCTCAGGTTCTGGTTTGGACATTTTTTCATCTTCCTCCTCCTCTTCACTTCCAGACTAATCAACAGTAAGTTGTCAAACATGTAAAATGGTTCACTGAAAACAACCCATTCTGATCAACACTTTGATAGATACTATTAAACAGTACTTTTATAGATATTATTAAACAATACCTTTTTATTGTGCCAGTTATTAGACACTTGAAAAACATTTCCATTTTAGACAGAGATTAGCAAGCTATTCATACAAGGAGACATAACTTCAGCAAGGACCAAAACATCTTATGATCTAATCATATTCCTTTTCACTGACAAAGCTCTTTTGACTAAACATGATTCTAACATAAGGGAACAGACCCTAGAACTGACCTACCTGTTATTCTACAGCTAATATAAGCATATATAATACAGGAGGAAAAAAATAGTAATTGTTGATAGCACTGAGCAACACTGTGCTGGAAGGCAGCACTCTAGAGACCAAAGAGGAGGAAGTTTGTTTACAGACCATTTGAAAACTGACCATATTACGCCATTACCCTCAAAGGGTAATGTATGCAAAGGCATCAATTTGCTCAGTCCAAAAAAAAATTTATTTTCTCAGTTTGTATTGTCACAGACAACTACAGCTCTGTTCTTGGAAGATATCCAAGCCACAGCATAAAATTGCTTCCACCAGCCTCCTTTATGCAGATAAGAGGAATGAACTACGAAACTGTGTCAAGTTTCCAAGATTTGTTGTGTTTAAACAGAGTACTATAATCTTCTGCCTCAGATGAGATGACAAACTACAAACAGTTATGATTGCATTTGGTTTCAAAATACTTCTGTCATGCCTCCAGATCCTCCAGCTCTTGATTAAGCCTGACACCTACTGTTAAATAAGTGAGGTGACTTCTATGCAATTATCTTTAAACAAAAATTCAGGCTCAGACTAAAAACATGCCATTCTAGATATTCCTAAGTTACAAAGTCAGTAATACACATAACTTTTCTTCCTTGATACCAATGATTCCCTTCCTATTGATTCTCTGAACACTGAATGTATTACATAGGACACTTATTGCTTGATCAGAAACTCATACACATGTATGTTGCTAAAGAACATAAAAATGCAGACCAGACCTCCTCTCCTCCAGCAGCAGCCTTTCCTTTGTGCACAACCCCAGTTTCCAGATCTTCAAAATCTCCATACAGCTCTTCTGCAACAACAAGCACCCAAGACATGTGACCATCAGTTAACCATTCTGCTGTACTGCTCCATACCATCCCTCATGTGTTCAGCACCGTGCATTTCTCAGCACTGCTGTGCAGATTAGCTTCAGACCAAATACTTTTGACTCTCATCAAGTTTTATACATTTGTTCTGTCCCATCTACAGCTTCAGCTGAAAATTCCCAGCTAAAGTCCAGTGGCTCCCCCTTTAGCCTTTCAACACCTTTATGATTTAAAAAAATGTAAATAAAGTTTAGATCATCCCAAAGGACCACCAGTACATTCGTTTGCACTCTAATGACACAAGACACCAGCAGAGCAATTGAGCTCCTACGCTTAATTAAAAAAAAATAAAACTAAATATAGCTGACAATTTTTAGGTTAAAAACAAATGCTATAGAAGCCTGTCAAACCACAATCATGATGCACATAAGATGCAGCCACATTATTAAAATTTTACAGTGTTTCCTAATTTAAAAAAACCCAAACAAAATGAAAACACCTCCAAAACATCTGAAGATAGATCTCACTTTTCAGCCAAATGCAAATGGCAAGTTTGTCTTCCCATTAAAGAATAGTTTCTGTTTATTTCTACCATGACTACCCAAAAGAATAAACCATACCTGATGAATAGCTGAACTCAGACACATAATTCAAAGCTGGAATGTCCAAGTGTTGAGACTAAGGACTCCATTTTGTAATCTAAATTACATACTCTATTTTTCAGAAACTAAATTTCCAGAATGTGGCACTTGCCTACTGTTTCTCCAGAGATTTACAGCAATGTGTAATTGTGCTAGTATCTAAATAATAATTTATATAATAGTTTGAAAAAAACTACAAGTACAGCACTAAGGCAAAATATTCTACATATGTAACTAAAACGTCATACTTTTCTTAAAAATCCTGTATACATGAATCATTTTTAGAAGTGTTACACATACCATCTTCCTCCAACAGCTTTGCTGCATCTTTATCATCTTCCCACTTTCCAGTAACAAAGCAGTCTCGAATACTGCTCATAACCTGCAAAATGATAGTGTCATTGCCTTGCACAGCTACAGCTTATCATCAACAGAAACATTCCCCAAGACATTCCCCACCTTCCATCAGAGATACCACCTCAGAGACAATGCTCACATGCAGCTCCACATCAAGACACCATTACCAAAACTACACAATGCCTCCCCAAAAGCAGGAATTGAAACCCAATTTAAATCTTGCCCAAAGGTCTTTACACTACCAAAATCTCTACTCTACATTGTATTTTCACTTGGGTCTCCCCTGCTTTTTACTTTTTGGTAAAGAAATAGCAGACTACTATCCACCAAATATTCAAGTGAGCCAAGCATTAAACTGATTTACTGTAGCTTGCCACTCTTGTAAGAACAGACCCTGGAATCTGTTACTTACAGTGACAGCAAGTGGCAGAATATAAGACACTGTGGCCATAGTTCCCACATCTGTTCCAGTGACAACTCAGTCGTACTTTATGAGACACAGCCAGGACAGAATCAGGCAGGATATGCAGAAGCAATTATCCAATGGCATTACCTCTTCTAAATCCCAATCCTGTGGCTTTTCTATCAGAAATTTGGAGCAGTCAAGAGCATTAGCCTTCTGTTTGGATGCTTTGTCTGGACGGCTGACACGGAACAAACCTCCAAGTTCATCATCTGCATCCTCGCTCTCCTGGTCCTCATCCTCGACAGCTAAACCAAACACACAGGCTGTGATGATTTCCCCCACAGCAAGTGCATGAAATTCATTAACCACCTCTCTTCTTATGTTTCACAATAGCTGCAGCAGTTTGAGGAAGTGAAAGAACCAAACTGGGATGGTTTTAAATGTAAAAGCCTGAGGAAAAAGGTACACTGATCCAGTTGTTTGCATAACTGGAATAATCTAAAAAAAATATTGCCCGATAAGTAAACACAGGATGCTTGTTCAATATCATAAATTGGAACAATACCAAAATGATCTATGAACAGGAAGGACATTAAGCTTGCCTGTAAATCAAGAATATCAGACTGGAGAATCTGTCAGAAAGTCTTCCCACACCTGCACTGTGGAAGGTTTACAAAAGCCAAATTCTCATTGTGTTCTACAAAGGTTCTGCACAATGACATTTGTACACTCAGACAACCATTGGAAAAGTGTTAATTAAACAGGAAAAATTATGTAAATAGCAATTTTCTCTTCCTTTTAAACCAGCTATTTTTTTCCTTGATGAACACCCAATACTAAGCCATGTCTAAGAGATTATTCCACAGTCACTGTGAGACAGAAATTCCTGAAACCAGCCAACAGACAACATCCCTTTATGAAACACAATTACCACAATGGATTTGCACAGTATCTACCAGATGATTATATAAATGACCAAACTTTAAATGTTTGGGGGAAATACTGTACCAGAAAACATGCGTAACAACTGAGTAGTCTGGAAAATGAACTCTAAATGATTTTTATTGGAAAAGTAAAAACTGTCTTCTTATTACAATTATTAGTGAAAATGAGCATCAGCAATTAAAAAGTCAATTAACTCTCCTCAAGCCTCCCACCAAAAGACAGTGCTCAAATATTCAGACTTGAAAACGCTGTAGCAGCTGAAAAGCCACCATATCTTGAGACAAGTTTCCAAACAGATTTGTACCTGTTCCATATACAAGTTTACGAAGATTGGGGGTTGATCGCTGCTGTCTTAGAAAGGCCTCAGCCGCCTTCTGTGTGAGGTCCTCTTTCCACTTAAGTGCACCTGAAAAGGGAAAAAAGTTTGCCTTCTATCTCCAAAAAAGAACAAGAATTAGGAGCTACAAAAATAATTTCAATAAGGACATGACAAGAGGCTTAGGAAGTGCAGACACAACCCACAGTTTCTTTTTCTCATACTCCATATATACACAGAAACATAAACTGTGGTTAACAAATTATACCACTGATTTCTTTTTTTTAGGACAAAATTTTAAGAACTTATTAACAACAGTAACAGATTTGATCATGTTCACAATGCTACATGTCTTCTTCACAGACGTGCAGAATGTTCGAGGTTGGGAGGGACTTCTGGAGGTCCCCATGTCCAGCCCCACTGCTCGAGCAGTCTCGCCTAAGGCAGGTTGCTCAGCACCACATAAGGATGGCTTTTGAACATCTCCAAAGATGAAGATTCCTGTTCCAGTGCTCAGTGAGTAAAGACATTTTAGTAACATTCCCCCAAGCATATTTTAGTCTTTCTAGACATAGTAGAGCATCATCATTTGTTTTACGCACATAGCTATAAAGATTAAAGAGAAGCATATGCAAAACCAATGAAGTTTATAAAATTAATCACCTCTGTTTTAGGGGAAGGAAACCTGACACTGCATACTACAATGCAAATGACAGGCTTAACAGCAGGTATTTCTAGCTTTCCTAACCTGAAGTTTGCTACTTAAGAAATATATATAAATACATATATATATACACACACGACAGGCAACATTATAGAGTATTTACTAACTATATCCTTTAACAATTAATCCAATTACAAATGGACAGTAAAAATTAAACATTTATAATATACCCGTTGTGTCAGCAGAAAGATCTATTTTTTCTTCATACTCCTCTTCCTCTCTCAGTAGATTCTCCACATCATCATCCTCAGTATCTACAGTTTTAGGTTTAGTCTGTCTAACACTATCAGCTTTCTTTGCTTGACTGTGCTGAAATCCATTCCTATTTGACTCTTCAGCTTCTAATTCCTCATGTGATCCTCCTTCATCATCACCCTCTTCAAGGGAAGAGTCCTCATCCTCAGATTCTGATGCCTCTTCCGCGGTGCAGTTTCCCGAATCTGTAGTGAGCACTGCTTTTCTTTTGGGACTGTGATCTGAGCTTTGTGATTTCATTTCTGTACGTTCACTATTCATATCGTACTTCTTAGATCCAGCTCTTTTGTTTGCAGCCTCAAATTCATTATCTGAGCTTTCATCTTTGCGAGTCTTTTGTTCATCCCCCTCCTCCTCTTCCTCCTCATCATCCTCCTCCAACTCACTGTCTTCAGGGGCAGTTTCTCCTTCTTCTTCAGAGCTCATCTCCAGATCATCATCGCTGTCTGCAAATGCTGGTAGTTCATTCACAGCTTCTTCCTGAGCCACCTCTGTTTTCAGACGCTTGGCTCTCAAAACAGTCCTCCCTTCCCTTAAGAGCTCTCTCTCGCTTTCTTCCTCAGCATCATTTTCATCATCACCATCACTTCCCTCTTCAGACATTGCTTCTTCTTCTTCTTCTTCTTGGTCATCTTCCTCATCACTTGCCACATCATCATTTTCCTTCTCCTCATCTTCAAATACAGCCTTCCGACGAACTCTTCCAGTCTTCAAATCCACCTGTCTCTCTTCTTTTGGCATCACAAACCTGTTTTCCCAAAGACCACATTTGAGGTAAGATGGCAAAATACAAGAAAATTTTAATGAAACAATGAAGCTGCATGTTAATATTTTCAAACAGTTTTATGAATTTTTTTTCAAACATAGCAAGGCTATGTAGAACATTAGAAAGGCACTGGCATTTTTTAATGATGCTTTATTCAAGAATGTTGAATGTTATAGACAAAAATCATTCCAAGAAATGTTTTCATTTTCCATGGAATGAATTAAAATAGCAATGTTACTTGCATCAGCAAGAAATTCCTGGAAGGCAGGACTACACTGCTTGCAAAACTTCATAGTACCAATTATTTCTATCCCAAAATACAGTGTGGCATATGAGTCATCTCAGAAGAGGAAGAATTAGACAATATGTCATTTTACTAGCTGTGCTCTATTGAGAATTTTTCCTAAATTAGAGTCTGAAATTAGAGATTCATTCATGCTCAAACACTGCTCAGCATTCAAAACTTACTCTTGTCCTACGTCTTCTGAACCCAAGGGTGTAGAGTCCATGAAGAGAGAGACCTTGCTTGATGCCATCTTAACATCAATGGCTGAGTGTGTGGAAATGAGGCTCTGAACAAGTTCTTGATTGGGTCTCACTTCCTCCTGGCAAGACAAGACTTTTTTTTTTACTTTTCAATCAAAATGAAGAAACAAATGTCTAATGACAGCTATCAGTCTAAACCAGCAGAAATATGTATGTGCAAGAAAAAATCACAGAGCATTTTAAAGAAACATTTTCTCAGAATAGAATAGCAAACTCTCCCTTCCGTCTTCACATTTCAAGAATATCTATAATATCAACCCAAGAAAAATTAGAGGGACAGTATGCAACCACTGCAGTAAATATCAGCGAGCACACACCATCACAGACCCAAAGGTATTTAACACTTAGCACAATACAGGGAAAAAAACTGAATTCAATTTGTTTGTACGCAAATCTTTTTTCTTTCTCCCTTTGACCAGTCAAATCCTTAAAAGTGTTCTCCCAACAATCACCATGCCCTGCAAAACAAGAGTGATAATAGTCCAGCACCAGGAGTTTTCATGTATCTTACGTCAATATTTGGGAAGTTATTACACAAACTTAGGTACTTAATACTAACTGATCTTCCAATGTTTTGCACAATAACAGATAAGAGAAATATCCCTTCTCTGAAATCCCTGAAGGAGAAGTTTACCCACTACGGATAAGTAAGAATTGATTATTTTAAAGAAGCTTATTTTTAAACAGTTATTTTGGCTCTAAGGATAAAAACTACATTTTCCAAGAGAATTCAAATCACCAACGGCATTCTCTTACCTCTTCTTTTTCATGAGCATGGCTTCCACCAAGGTCAATGTAAACAGCATCTTTATCATACACAATGCCCCCGACTCCTGAAAGAGGGGCATAGACGAGCTTCTCTTTCTCATTTAAGGAACGCTTCTTCTGCTGCTCAGGGAGAGCACAGGGGTCTGGCAGGAAACTCACATCACTTACAGTGAAGTCTCCTACACCTGGGGTGACAAAGGAAGTAACAAGGTTTGCACAAAGCTTTGATTCTGAAATTTGTGCAATTCACCATGAAGAGATTCAAAAAAACCCCCAAAAAACAAAGGGAAAAACAAACAAACCAAACCCAAACATTGTGGCATTCAGTGATTCATCAATAGGAAGCTCTGTACCAAACAGCCAATTCCTCTGCCTTAGCACTGAACTTATTCATCAGAATCCTGCAAAGCTTTGGGTTTGTTTCCTTGCTTGTTTTTAAATGAGAAAAACAACTCACTTTTCTGAGTAGGTCTGTAAATTTATTATTGATGTTTTTCTTAATTTAAACTTTTAAATCATTCACTTAAAATATTAAATTATTCAATGAACATAAGAAATACATTACATAAGCCAAATTTACTTTCCATTATTAGGGCTGGTATGTTTTGCACTTTAAGCACCTTTTAAAGTCATGCACCTCTGAAAAACTTTGAATATTATGTTTATCAGTGCAACAAAATTGCACAATTAAAAGCAAAAGCAAAACTAATTACAAGATTTATTTTCACAAAAACGTGCATTATGAAAAATAATTTCCAAAAACATAACAGGTATTTAGAAAGGTGAAAAATCTGTTGTTTAACATACACTTTAAAGATATAAATCATTTCAGCTATGTTGTTTTTCACAGATCAGTACAGAAAGAGCTCTAAGAAGCTGATAAATTACCTGGCATATGAATTTGACTTTTGTTTTTTAGGTGTGCTCCTCTCAAGTAACCATACAGTGATATCTTCCTGTCACATTTGGGATTGATTCGAACATCTTCTGGGTTTGTCAGCTCTTCCATTCTACCCAACATTTAAAATGACAGTTAAAATATCCAGCAGTCCCAATGGTAACTTTTGAAAAAAAGGTAATTTAAGAAAAGAGAACGTTGCTGCTGCCAGTGCATGATCTGTAGACTCTAATAATCACAACTGAATTATCATAAGAAAAAAAAAAAATGGAAAAAAAACCTTCTAAAAGCATTTTAAAATTGTATTTTAAAGTTCTATAATTATGTTCAACAATGTATTTCCAGAAGGTTTACTGACATTTCACTGAACATGTACTGCTTTCTTAGCACATTTTAACTACTGTTTATAGGCTTTACACACACAACCCTCCTCAAATCAATTTTACCATTAGAGGACAAACAGCTGAACGTTTCCTGCAGCCACACAATACTCTCTTTTCCCTAAGAATGGTGGTGAGCAACAGAAAAGCTACCACAGAAAAAAGACTGGCTGCAGATCAGCTTAAAGCTGACCCAACAATCATGAAACTGCAACAGTTAAAGCAACCTAAAACGATGGTACTGAAAAACTACAGAACGTGGGTTTTACATTCTCCCTCTCTTTGCTCTGTGTATTTTGCAGGACTTTGTGTAATGCTTATCTACTTCTCTGGCAATTTTTCCTGAAGAATTAGAGCTAAAGAAGAGGCTCATTCAAGGCACCTTGGATTATTGTGGGAGTTTAGTTATAGCTGTAAACATTCTGGCAATAAAATATGAAAGGTGAGGTTATTTCTCAAGTAGCCATCAAGATTAGTTTCACGTTCCACAGAGACTGTGAATCAAATGCTACCCAGGGAGACAGAGCAGAAGGGATATTCCAGGGAACTCAGAGGACTGATTCACCAGCTGTTGTTTAATCACTGGAATACTGTTTCTTTTCCACAGAAATTCAGTATAATCATCAACAAGCAGGATTATTTTAATTATTCTGTGTTTCAATAGTGTTTACAATATACCAGAGGTATGTACATGATCTGACACAAGTGAAAACCAAATGGCTGAACGGCACAAACCCGCAGAGGCGCTTTCCTTTCCCAAAGCCACCCAGGGAACACCAAGCATCCATTCACACACAGAGCTAATATTACAGCTTTTTCAAAAAACAAGGTGCTATCGAGGCTGAGATTGAAGAACAGAGAGAAAAACGCACACCTGTCTGCAAGAACGTATGGGTGAGACGTTTGCCAAGTGAGAGGCCGGAACTTCATAACCGAGATAAAACGCCCCAAATTGTGAATTTCCTGCTTTTGATATTCTCCGTGAACCATCCCAGACAAATAAAACAACTTAGCACCCTAAACACATTAAAAAGACATAAAAACATTAAACATCAATTTAATACCCATAAAACTAACAACCCCATAAAACTAACAACAACAAAAAAACCCATAGTAATGTAATTCTAGTTTATAAATCTTAATTGAAAATTGCACATTAAAGGTCAAACTAACCAGTTGACTTCACAATGAAAATTGTCCCCTAAATCTTAATGGAAAACTACTCATATCCTGAAGACCTCATACAGACCTACAAGCAGATCCTCCTTGCACAGCACCTCCATAACAGACCTAGTAGCAAATTTAGCAGCTTATCACACTAGGATAGAGAATAATCACACAAGTATTTTAGCAAATAGAAGAAAGATGAAACAATCTGATACAGTATAAACATTGTTCACTTATCTATTTAAAAGATGTAAGAATGCAATAAACACCTCAGTATTGACCCACTTTTAATTTAGCTTCCATAAAGCAAAATATATGAAAAAATTAATGTTAAATGTCATACCGGATACACTTCGGTCCAGAATCTGTGCTTTAGCTTCTTTTTAGTCTTCTTTAATTGTTTGTTGTTCTTGAATGTGTCCAAGTGAGTAAGAACTCCCATAATTTTGGGAAAGCCATGTACCTGACAAATGTTCAGGAATTCAAATGTCTCCATCTCAAATCCAAAGCTGGCATCAATGAGCATTAGAACCTGAAAACACAATATCCACATTTCACTACAGCAGTACCACAGTGCCCGCATGAGCTAATTTCACAGACCACACCTTCAAACTCTTAAGCTTCTAAGGAACCAAAATTCTGCAAAAGGTTCCGTACTTTATTTTCATATACGCTGAAAACCAACTTTGGCTTTTTATTTCAAGTATGGGACTTGGCTGCTAAAGATGTTCTAGATGCTCTAGGAATGCAGTAACATTCAGTATTATGGTAAGACCTGAACTAGTGTTTACCTGGTGAATTTAAAATATGCACAATTGATTATCCTCCAATATTTTCAGGAACATCTTAGAAAATTAATAAACTCTTATATCTGTGTCTTGGATGCACTAATGCCACATAAGGCCAAGTCTTTTGGTAAAATGAGACAAACTTACTCCACTTATTGCAATTGCTGTTACACATCACTAAAATGCCCTGACATAGGAGAACAGCAGTCAACAGCCACATGAAAATGGAAGCAAAGTTGGTTTAGGGTCTTAACAATAAAGAACTCAAAGCACACAGGAACTGATGACAGATCTTCAAGCGCTGATGTAATCTCAGCCCCCTAACAATAAACCCAAACAGATTCTCAGCACCACCATGTGCACACAGAATCTGCAACATCCACCACATCTACTAGCAGAAGTATTTGTATTGTTTGGTACATCTCCCTTACTCAGTAAAAAACATGCAAGTAGAATATCTAGATCAGCGTACACATTTTTCTAGATATTTATACAGTTAATACTTAGACAAGGATCCCGAACTCTAATCAGCTGTGAATAATATACTTTAAATTCACATGTAAAGTAAAATTCTAAACAAATAGATCATGCATTGGACCCCAGAAACAGCTGATGTAATCCCCTGATCCAAAAGCTGCAATTAAATTAGAACAGTCACCACATTCCACTGAAATCCATTCTTTTACTACACAACATTCTTCATAGACAGATACCTCAGAGTGCATAAAAACCCAACTAACAAACTAATACATATTTCTACTTTGAACATTAGTTGAAAACTTCTTGACTAAAAATCAGTTTCAGGTTTTATATGGTTTAACCAAATCCCTTAATGAGAAGTCACTGTGTCACCCTGGCTTGTTATAACATCTTCCACTAAAGTTTACGAGTTGCATTAGCAGTGAAGTTCAGTAGCATTTCCCTTCTTTCACATCCTCTCCACCACCACACACAGACATTTTATTTTCCCTCATCCCCATGATGAGGAAAGTCCCAGGGTTGTTCCAGAACATTAAGTGTGTCAAATTGGATCTTAGGTCTTGTTCTCTTTGAAACCAAAGACAGTTTTACCTTCGATAGCAAAAATGCATAGAGAAATCAGACACCAATGCAGTCCAAGCAAAAGTAGCATTTTCAATATAAATTACAGTAGAAATCACATTCCATTGTGAACTTACCAAATCAGCAACTTTAGCCAGGTCAATCATTGTGTTAATGTCACATCCACACTCAATAATGGTCAGCCGGCGTTTTTTACCTGAAAACAGAATTAAGCATCAAAAACTGAAGGAGAAGGAGCAAACCAATTAGCACAGTTTTCTTTTCAAGGCAGATTCCTGAAGTTCCTCCAAGGTATCTGGGACTCAGATTCTGGGCTAGCATGTAAATCATCCAACATACATCAGTGTAGAAGTGCCTCTTTTTACCTGTTTATAATTCTGCTAAAATATCATTTTTAAATTTAAAATTATCAGATCTTCTTTTACTGTTAGAAAGTATGCCAGATCAGACGTCCAAATGATTTCTTCAAAATGACCAAAAATTATGAGAACATGAACACATCCCAGCTCTCAAAGCAAGACATACAAGGAGTGCAAAATAAGCATTTCCCTGTCTCCTATCTTTGTTCTCACCTGAAACAATTGTAACAGGACCTCGGATTTCAACCAGCTTTTGCCTTGTGAAGTTCTTAATGAGACACTTTATCACAGTGCTCTTCCCAACCTTGGGAGGGCCAACCACAACCACCACCACGGGAGGTGGCTCCAAAGGAGTCCGGTCAACCACAGGAATGTGATGTTTTTTAGTCTTCAGATCCTGAGTTCTGAGAAGAAATTTGTAATAAATAAATACAGGAATGTCATGGATAGTGACAGTTACTATTTGAAAGTCTTCAGTGTTTGCAAAAGCTTGAACATGAAGGCTGAGCACAAGCACAGATACCAGCATGTATGTGGAACTCCCACTGAGTCTTAGGAGCTTTATTTTTTCCCAACGATTAACACAGTGTACAATGTAACAGAGATGCACAAAGCATCCCACTTCTGACACACAAACTACAGCATGACTGGGTGAATGAGGAAAGCTATGCACACACCAGTGAAAATTATACTGTGTATTTCTACACAAAGTAACAAAGAAACCCCAGCCAACATCCATCCCTCCAGCCGCCTCTGCACACTCTATAGCCACTTCCCACTTCTCACCGATGGAAAGTCCTGGCCATCCGCACAGCGGACTGGACTGTAAAGGCCTTGGGGTTTCTCTTCCGTGCATTCTCCTCATCTCCTATTCCCAGGTCATTGAGATAACGTTTCCTTTTCTTCTCTGCCTTTGGTCCGCTGTGCTTTGCACGATGCTTCTTCTTCTCTTTTTCCTCCATCTTACTCTTTCAACAGTTTACAATCAGTGTTATTCCGAGTTCCCCCGTGGGAGAGCGGGCGCAGCTGCCACAGGAAGAGCGCAGTTAGCACAGGGCACACGTACACGGGACACCCTCTGGAGAACACCGCGCAAGCACTACCTGACCACCTCACGGAGCTCCTTCACGCCCTGCCCGGCCGCACGGCAGCCCCCGAGCACGGCCGATACCGTACCGCGGGCAAAGCCGGGCGCCGGCGGCCCCGCGGCGGGAACTGCCGGGCACACCGCGGGCCCTCAGCGCGGGAAGGGGTGCGCCTGCGGGGCCGCTCCCCACGAGCAGCCACCACACACCTGTGCCGTGCCGTGCCGTGCCGTGCTGTGCCGTGGGCCCCGGTCCTGCTCGGCCCGGCGCTATCCCGCCGACCCGGCTCTGACCCCCCGGTTCGGCGCTGACCCCCCGGCCCGGCGCTGATCCCCCGGCCCGGCGCTGATCCCCCGGCCCGGCGCTGTCTCCCCGGTTCTGCGCTGTCCCACCGGCCCGGCGCTGACCCCTCAGCCGGGCGCTGTTCCCCCGGTTCTGCGCTGTTCCCCCGGCCCGGCGCTGACCCCCGGTTCGGCGCTGACCCCTCGGCCCGGCGCTGTTGTCCCGGTTCTGCGCTGTCCCCCCGGCCCGGCGCTGACCCCCCGGTTCGGCGCTGTCCCCTCGGCCCGGCGCTGTTCCCCCGGTTCGCCGCTGTCCCCCCGGCCCGGTCCACGTGGGCTCGCACCGACCGCTCCGTTACCGAGCCACCCCCTCGGAAACAGCGGCTGGGCGCGGAGTTCCGGGCGCGGCGGCGGCGGCGGAGCGCTATTGCCGGCGCACACGCCGTCCCACAGCGGGTGGCCCTGCGCCGCCTGCACCGGGAACCGGGAACCGGGAACAGGAACCGGGAGTCGGCCCCTATGCGCCTGATTAGGAATAAATTACTTTCCCGCAAGCTCTGTGAAAGCCCGCTGTAGCTGCCCGGCGGGGCCGGCCCCACAGAACGGGAGCGGAGGAGGCGTGGGGACCTGCAGCTGCCCGCGGGTTCGGGGCTGTCCCCGTACGAACTGCCGATGTGGCCCAGCAATCAGTGTGAGAAAGATAAAAAAATAAATCCTTGCCAAGGAGTATAGGAGGACGAACAAGTCATAGGGTAAAAGCCTATGAAGGGCTTTTCAGTGCGGTGAACTCGGACGGAATCACAGAACCACAGAAAAAATTGGGATTGCAACCCCCTGAGCCTCCTGGGGTCGTCGAGTCCAACCTGTGACCGAGCACCACCGTGACAGCCAGATCTGAGTGCCACGGCCCCTTAAGCCTCAGGGGACGGTGACCACCACCTCCCCGGGCAGCCCATTCCAGTGTCTAATCACCTTTTCTGTGAAGAAATTCTTACTAATTTCCAACCTAAACCTCCCCTGGTGCAATTTAACACTATGTCC
This sequence comes from Eulacestoma nigropectus, assembly GCA_013397775.1. Classification (NCBI taxonomy): domain Eukaryota; kingdom Metazoa; phylum Chordata; class Aves; order Passeriformes; genus Eulacestoma; species Eulacestoma nigropectus. The sequence goes on from VZTE01004149.1 coordinate 3,041,622, forward strand.
TCTGCTCCTGGCGCTAATACAACTCGGGGGCATTTTGCGGGTAGCAAGGCCCGCACCCACAGGGACGTGACCAGGCATGCAGAGGGCACGGTACCCTAGGTGAGAAGTGAGTCATTGTTTTATCTCAGGCCTGTGCCCACGCCTGGGGGTCGGGCTCCCTGAAGGGTGTTATAGGTGCATGCCCTGCTTAATGAAGCGAAGAGCCCTCTTGTCTGGGGTGATTTGCCTCATGGCATGAGCCAGCGAGGGGCAGGGCTGCTAAAGAGGTGTCCGGGTCGTGAACTGCTCCCTCTGTGATGCTGGCTCCATCCGGCCTCCCAGGCAGGTGGCTTCCAGCTAGACTTGTAGCTGCAGGGGCCGTGGCTTTCACACCGGTCTGCTGCTGGAGGAAGTGGCTGTGAAGAGAAGAATGTGATTTCCAGGTTCCCACATAGTGAGGAGCTCGGGACACCCTGCAGTGGAGTAGGCCCAGGCTGACCATAAGTGCCATTGGTGAATTTAGGTCCTCACTATCTCTTTGAAAAGTTATGTAGAAGAAAATACATTTTTCAATATTTAGCATGCAAAATCCTCCCTTCTTCTATAAACAGGAGCATTTTACAGGCAGTAGAAGAGTAGTCCAAGTACCGAACACATTTGGTTCCTGCCCCACCTCTTCCTCAGCATCACCTACTCATATGACAGCAGAGATGCTGTTGGCATGCAAATCCATGGGAGGCTACAATATCATCGTTGTGGAAGTACCTCCTACGTGTTGAATAAGCATTCAGTTTGTGTTCTGTCATTCTCCACCTCATAGCAAGGACAGAAAGTATACAGAAATGTCACATGAGTGTTGCATCTGAGTGTTCTGCACAGATTTTTGTTCTTTGTGAAATATATGCCGGGTATGTGTGTTAAAAGCAACTTGTAACAAAGAAGAGCAGTAATTTACAGAAGAGCTCTGAGTAGTAGGTAGCTCAGTAGTGGGACAATTATTTTTTTCTTGTAGTTGCTGACAAATATTCAGAGTGTATTTGGCTTCAGTGTTGGAAACAGCACACAGCTGGTTTGCTAATAAGGGAACTGTGTTCTCAAGACCGAATGAAGGGGTAGTAATGGAACGCTCAGTATTAATAGAGCAGCCAGGACTGACAGCTCAACACCAAACACCAAACACAGCTGCCTCAGTGCAGCTCTGACAGAATAGGAGGCCTACAGGGTGATGGGGGAAGCAGCTGGATGCACAGCAGGGACAGCCTCACTTGAGACCTGTAACAGAGACCTTCCCCTTGGTTGCCTCAGACCCCTCGGAGACAAGAGGTGCTGGTTACCACAGTGAGAGCAGCAGGGAGGGATGCCACAGGAAGGCCCCGTGCTACTGCCAGGTGCCCACCAACTCCAGGGAGGAAGCAAAGCCCATCCTTTTGGTTAGTGGTGTGTGCTATTCTTTCAGATGTCTTTTTTTTTCTCTTCCTCTTTAACTTACTCTTTACGAAGCAAGGCTGTTTTGCTACACACTTGAGCACCCTTTTTTTGTCTTTTTCATGGATAAAATTGTACTTGTTCTCTCTGTGCCTAGTAACAAGTCTCACTTCTCGTTAAGGTATTATGAGGGAAAGGGTATATGTAAACAAAGAAATAAATCTTAATGCATTTTTTTTCCAAAAATTTACTAAAGGAGTCATATTTACAATCATAAATACAATCACCTCTTTGTCCTTCACTCTCAAATGCAACTTCTGGTGTTCAAAGTGCCTTGCAGCTATTGTCTGAAGCAATGGTTCTTCTGTAATAAATGAACTTGTTCCAGTCCTTTAGGTCAAGGCGTAAAAGTTACAGCCACAACTAAAAATTACTGACAAAAGTCAGGACTAATTTTCTGGACTTCTTGTGTACACATCTCCATAGACAGTTTATTCAGAGATATCAACTTTATTAATAAAAAAAATTGTGTGTGATTTTTATTCTTATTGTTTCTCCTGTTCTATAAACAAAATAATTAACTTAATAACAAATGTATTACAATCTCAGCATACTTAAAATTATTCCAGAGCCACATTTTAAACACAGAAAAGGATTTGCAGGTAGAGTTTGCAGCATCCTAGGCCTAATTCTGCTTTAGCACACACCCCTGGGAGTTCTCCAGAGATATGCATGAAGAACCCTTCCATGATTACTGCGGTCTTCCAGACAGCCATAGACCTTGAGAATTCCAAAAACAGGCTCAATGTGCAAATGCAAAGATGAAACACATTTTCCTCTCCCCTGAGTGCAATTTTACAACTTCATGAAGGTAGAAAACCTTAATTTGGCAAATAGAAAATAACTTTAAAAAAAAAAAAAAAGACAATTTGCAAACAAATTATATAAAAGAAAATCACAAAAATATTGCCTTTTAAAAGGCTGTGGTCATTTTTAAATGAAAACACTATATATTAAGTACCCAGGAAAAGACCATTAGTGTTCTTTATGAGGAACACACCAAAAATGCAGACACACCCAGTGAGATGTCCCCTGCCACCACCAAGTCTGCTTTTCCCATGCTTGTACCCCTCTTGTGTTAATGCTTTCTCAACTAAAAGCTATAAATAAGTCTGTTATCTAGGATTTTTTTAAGTTAAAATAAGTGAATTATGACCAGGATAGAAACAAAATTCAGTGCAGTAAGGCCACAAAAGCAACACCATTGTCCTAAACCTCCTGGCAGAATTAATCCAGCACAGTCTGAACACAGAAAACTCTTCAGTACTGACATACTTGTGAAGATCAGTCTGTGCACGCAGCTTAATGTGAGGCTGCCCATAACCAAACGTGCAGAATACTGCAAGCAGCTGGTGAAAGGTCCCTTGGCGTGGGGAGGCAGCTCAGATTCAGCAGGTAGCCCTCGTTAATATGGCTTATCTTTCTTTCCCTTCCAGACAGGGCACAAAATTCAGAGCAAGCACTCTGCACTTAGACCTGCAAAACCTCTAGCCACTTCAGACAACACTGCCAGTTGAGCCAAAAATCTCATTCATTTTTCATCAGGCAACTGCCAGTTTCATGTCTGACCCAAATGACAGACTGAATTCTGGCCACCAAAAGCAGAAGGGTAACTTTTTGTCTGACCTTGGTCTGCATTTTGCTCATTCTCAAACAGCAAATCTAACCCTGTTCCCAAAATTTCATTTCTCATGCCCAGCCAATGAGGGTCATAGTCATTTACTGTCTCCAGCAGCTGCTGCCCATACGATGGGACTGGAGTGGCAAGTGTGCCTTGATACCCCCCTCCATGCTTTGGAAGTACCAAAGGAGGACTAGCATTACTAGCTGCAAGCAGAGGTGAACTGTGCCTTATCTGCTCGGGCTCAAGCTTAGGTTCCCCCCCATCACAACTGAAAGTGGAGCCCTTCTCAAAGGGAGAAGTGCTTGACTTGGCATACAAACAGTTCTCAACACCCAGGCCCTGGTTAGCATTGAAGTAGTTTAAGACAGGCTTCCTGTACATGTTCTCTTTAGCTGCTGGGTACTGGTGATCTGTACAAGGCTGGAAAACATCTGCATCTGAGTAGAAGCTTTCAGGGAAAGATTTCTTCAGGTGCAGATACTCCTGTGCCTGCTGCACAGGGAGCGAGAACTGAGGGGCACTCCCCCCACTTCCCGCACCTAGTGGGACCCCTGTTCCCGAACAGTCCAAACCAAAGTCAGCTGAGGTCTGTCCCAGGGCTCCAAAAGTGTTATCCAAGCTCCTGAAATGCATGTCGAGCCTTGAGTACAGCTGCCCCGAGTAGGACGGTGGCTGACCACAGAAACTCTGGCTCCCTCCTGGCAGGCCTGGCTGCGGGCAGAGGAGGCTCCGCTCTGTCCCCGGGCCCTGCTGCGCCCTGGGCCGCTCCTGGCCAACGCACCGGGGCGGCTTCGGCTTGCCCGGCCTGGCGTAGGCGGCGGCTTCGCTCTTCTTGTGGTTCAGCTGCCGGGCTCTCCTGTTCTGGAACCACACCTGCGGGACCGGCAGAGACTGAGCACCCGGGCTGCCGGGGAAGCCGCCCCGCCACCCTCCCGTCCTCCCTCCCGGACCGCCCCTCTCACCTGGATCCGGGACTCGGGGATGTCGGTGAGGCCGGAGAGCTGCTCCCGCAGGGCGATGCCAGGGTACGGCTCTTTCTCGAAGGCGCGGACCAGCAGCTCCAGCTGCGCTTTGCTGAAGGTGGTTCGCTTGCGCCGGCCGCCCTCTCGCCCCGAGCCGGGGCCGGCGGGGCGCGCCCGGGGCTCGCCTGCGGGAGAGAACGGGGAGCGGCGGTCAGCGGGGCCGGGCGGCGTCCTCCTGCCCCAACGCCGCCAGCGCCGACACCAACGCCAGCACCGCCACCAACACCGCCACCAACACAGCCACTACCAACACAGCCACCACCACCACCAACACCGCCACCACCACCACCGCCACCAACACCGCCACCAACA
>VZTE01004149.1:3046199-3059289 GCA_013397775.1 Eulacestoma nigropectus
CCAACACAGCCACCAACACCACCAACACCGCCACCACCAACACAGCCACCAACACAGCCACCAACACCACCAACACCGCCACCACCAACACAGCCACTACCAACACAGCCACCACCAACAGCGCCACCAAGACCCCCGCCGCCAGCCCGCCCGGCTCTGCTCACCGGCGGGTCCGGGGCTGGGGGCCAGGATGGCGGGGGCCAGGCTGGCGGAGGGGAGGCTGGCGGGAGGCAGACTGGCGAGCTCCATGCGGGCCGAGGTCTGCGAGCAGTGGAGTGGCACTGGCCGCGCCGTGCCTTAAGAACCCTCCACCCCGGTCCTTAGCGACCCCCACCCACCTGGCCCGGCCCCGCTGGAGCTCCGAGGATGACTCAGAGCCGTCTCCCACACCTCCATTGTCATCCCATCACCAAAATACACATAATGAGGACTCGCCCCATCCAAAGAGCCACTGTATCTCCCAGCGAAGCCCCCGCTGCTGCCACCAACCCATCCACCTTTCTTTAATTCAAATGGAGAGCGAATAATTTAATGAAGAAATGTTCCACCTTTGGTTCAGCCCTCTAAGGAAGCTCCCCTTCTCTCTGCACTGCAGGCCTGGACCTCTGCTGGAAACCCGGTGCTCCTCCAATGCAAGGAGACTTCCATACCACCCTTCTCCTAAAGGCAAACCATCCCAGCTCTTACTGCACCCAGGTGACAAGTCCTTGTCTTCCCCATTTGATTACTTTGCTCCTATTCTCATCTGTGGGACATTTCTCATCAGCTTTACTGCAGTAAATAAAATACTGGTGGCTTTACTAGACATTGCATCAACACCCACTGTTCACAGTAAAGGACAAAGCCTCCCCCAGCACACACTGAGGTCACCCAGGTGAGACAGAGCAGTCTCCCTCCCAAGTGCATGCTGAAGAGCTCAGCACAAAATCTTCCTTTCCTAGGGCAGGTTTTTTTTTGCCCTCCAGACAGCTCTGCTCATCCAAGTCAGGTACAGAACAAGCAAGGTCTGTGCTATCAGCCCAAGGTGAAATCATGAACAACATATTAATCCAAAAGAGAGGCCAGAAATATCATTTAAGAGAGCCAAGAGTGACATAAGGGACTTACAGGGAGCAACAGTTGCAACACTGAAAAGGAGTTAATATTAGAAGAGAAGCAAATCAATTAGTCAGTGTAATAATTTGTCAAATGAGGCCATTAATAGCTATCACTGAAGGTGTTCAAGAACAGCAGCATCATGACATCATGTGTTTTTCATCTCAAAATGTCCCCATTCGTTTTTCAAATTTGGGACCCACTCCAGCTTGCTGTGAAGCTGAAGGGTACAGGGACAAAGTGTGTGTGAGCTGTTACACATTGTTTGCATTCTGTAGGGACCAGTGCACCCATCATCCATGCAGCCACCTTTGGGTTGAGCTGCACAAGGGTTTTAACATTACACACACCACAGTGCTTCACAACAAAAAATTAATCTCCTTCCACATGGGGATGACAGTCAGCTCCTGTGAGTCTAATCCAGAGACTGGATTCCTTTGGCAGCTCGGTCCATAAGGCAAGGTAAATGCCCTCAGAAACCACCTCACTGAAATATTTTCAAGCAGGAGCACATATAAAGGCAGAATTTCAGAGGGATGACAGCAGCAAGTAGTCCAGCACATCTGGAAACAGTGTGAAACAATTTTTCAGTACTTCTCCCCTTTCCTCTGCCTTAGTATCCCCATAAGCCTGAACTGTCATAGCACAAAACCATTCCACACAATTCCTTTTCTCCTCCACAGCTCCAGGACAGTTTGAAGTTTTTCCTGTCCATATAAACAGTAAATTTTCTATTTAAGCAAGAATTATCATGTGGGAGAAGGGAAAAAAGGTGTCAGGTGGCAAGTGGTTGAGCAGTTCTATGCAGAGTCAAGGTGTTTCTAGTCCTGTGGGTTTATTTAACTTCTATTATTCAGATATATATGAAGGTAGGGGTGGACTAAGGCTCAGATACAATAAGCAAACTTATAAAGCTTGGGGGGATAGTTTTATTAACAGTGTCCACAACAGCAAATTCAGCTTCAGCTACTGATTCTTGTTCTAAGCATGAAGGGTTCACCTCTAGCTGCCTGGAAGTCCCCACAGGGCTTTGCACACAGTCGTGCACAAGCCATCTCCAGTGCACACTTGGCTAGCAAAGCTCATGCAGCTGCTCCTTCAGAAAAAGCTGATCACTTTTTTTTTTGGCCAGTTTAGGTTTTGGCGAGCTTAATTCGGGCACCAGCATGAGATAGGGATGCACACGGGCAAAGGGTAAGAGAGAAATGGGGAGCCTCAATTTGAACTGGCACTACAAAGTATGGAATTGCATGTGACCCTTCCGTCTCTCTGCAATTCCAATACAACTGTCCACAGGGTACATGCTACACTCGATCAAGGGTACCAAGGGTGTTTGCAAGATACAAAGAGAGATTACTCATTCAGTCTGGACAGAAGGAAGGCTTGAACAAATGCTTAAATTTTTCTTTCTGGATTTCCAGTTTCCATGGCAGAAAACATCATCTCATGGTACTAAATACAACACAAAGCTGCCCCTATAGGCAGCCTGCAATACTGAGCTCAAAAGAGCAGAGAAACCGCCTCCTCCAACACACACTTACACACCTTATAGACACAGCCAGTGCAGAAGAGATAAGAAGGAGCCAGCAGAGGCTTGCACAGACTTGCACTGCTTGCAAATAGTGACTGTCCATCATTGCTAGCTTGGGTCAAATAGAACAGGCTTTTGTTAACATCCCCTAGCTATAGAGAGAGCAGTTCACACTTCCCGGAGTTATTGTTTGAGGCACTCCGCCAGGCAGCCTCTTTACACCCTTCATTTTCAGAGATTTTCTTTGCAATGCTAATTGATAGAGATTGCGAGTTTTGTTTTTAAATCAGATTCCAGGAAAGAAGATGACAATCGTTGCCTCCCCCTGCTTTTCCTCCTTTTCTGCTGAGACATATGGACTTGGTCTAACATAAGAGCTAATTTCTGCCACAGCTGCAGTTCGACCATAAAATAATCCATCAAGAACACTGACCAGCCCTTGCTGCCCATGTTCCCTTGGCATCATCATGCTCTTGCATGTCAGTGATAATCAAAACAACTGTTTGTGAGCTCCCACATCTCCTCTTTAAATCCTATCAGGAAAATAGTGTTCTGACCCTTCCTTTTGATTCATTTCACAAAGAGGGAAACGGGAAGAGCGTGGGAAAAGAAGCAAGAATACCCGAAGCAGCATGTTTAACAAAACTATCTCTTTAGTTCGTAGATTATCTTCAGACTTCCCCAAAAATCCATGGAATTTTGCTATAGATTTAAGTAGAGTCCAAATGTGGAAACCCATTCTGCCCAGGTTCCTTTACGCCGGTTGTGGTACAAGTGCACCTACAGAGGAATCCAGATCACAGGTGGGACAAGCTGCAAATAGAACAGAAATGAAGGATACATAAGTGCATTTAGGAGCGACAACATAATTATTAGACGAGGACTACCACAGTGCTCTTTGAAATAGCTCTCGAAAAAAGGGTTTACACCTATCTTATGAAGGGCATTCGAAGCATCTCTGTTCTCTCCCTCCAGAGCAGCCCTCATGTTAGGAGTTGTAAAAATGGCTCCAAAATCATGCAAGCATGAATGGTGTGCTGAATTACCCAGTGCAGCATGGCTCTGTCACCAGGCGCCTGCCTGGGGAGTCTTAGGACAAACACCCTTCAGAAATCCCTACATCAAACATTTTCTAGGGCAGGACAATGCTATTGATGTTTGAGCAGAACTTTCATCCTGAAGGAGGCAAGATCAATTTCACTAGTTGGTCTTCAGACATTAACACCTCATAAAAAGGCTGCTCATGCCCTGCTTATCTGGAATGTGTCTTTAATTATCTTTCGGTACACCTTTTGCAGCCCATTACTTTCCAGTCAACACTGCTTTAATTATGGGCTTGGCAGTAACAGGCAGCTCTTACATCATTGAAATAAAAATGCTACGAAGCAACCCTGGAGAACTGCAAAGAGATTTCATGTTCAAATGGAAAACGGTGGAATTCAGCAAAGCAACATGGATTCTCATCCACAAAGATTTCATCCCATGAGCAGTACTTTCATGGCCAGGGGCACCCAGGAACCCTCCAAAGAACATGACCAGACAAGTGGTGGTTGTGCTCTCACCTGCTCCTCATGGAAAGAAGCATTTACAGCAGCCCCTCTTGCTTTGAAAAATAGTTCAGTGTCCAGACACGTCCAATTCCATGGTGCGTCATCAGGGCAAGCAGGATGGAGGCACATTTTGCACCTTGAGCAAAAAGAAGCAAAATTTATGATAATTCTTGCTTTTCAAGGGTATTCATTCCCCAGTCCAGAACTGGCTCTTGAGAGAGCTGTCATCTGCACTGACCTTTCCCTTACGGTTAACATCTTTGTTACGCCAAAGCACTGCTCTACCTTTTTCTCCTACCAGAAATAAATGTTGCTTCTAACTCTTGAAGGTGGAGGCAAACAATATGGTTGAAAACACCATGCACTTCTGGGACATACCAGTCTTGCTCTTAGTTCCCACTAAAATCTATAGATTTTTTCAAGGTGAAAAAGGCCTTAGGCTGGTTTTAGGTAACTTGGAATAATCTCACACTTCAGTATTTCTTATATGTAACTCTTAAATATATGGAACTGATTGTAATGCTCTGAAATCCAGAGTAATGATAAAAAAGGTCCTGCCTGCAAGACTGAATGTGTCTCACCTGATATTTAACTCTTCACCAATGACCAAAAATGGATCCCTACCATGGGAAGGTAGGAATCTATAACAAGCTCAGTAAATGACATACTGGTACTTTTACTTAGCAATTGTTATGAAGACCTTGGTCATTTTCAGCCCAGAGACTTCCAGATGTGGGTGAGAGTTTCTGTTTTGTGAATTTATTCAGTCTTTCTCTGAATGTATGTAAAATTTTAGCTTCCAGAGCATCCTCTGACTAGGATGTCTTACATGAAACAAGACTTAGTTTTCTGCGTTCTGAACATGCAACCTGCTAAAATCATTTGGTGCTTGCTGCCTCCCACACAAGAATGTGGAGTGACCCTCGCTGATTCTAGCAGTTCACACTGACCATTTTTTCATCAAACCCCATCACTTTCTACCTTCAGCCACATCATTTCCAGACTGAAGAATCCCATCTTATTTGTTCTAGCTGGCCCGCGATTACATCCCCTATGGTAACTGCTCCGTGCCTTCATCATTCATGTCGTCCTTTCCAGAGCTTTTTCCAGTTATGCTATATCCTTCCTGAAAAAAGAAGATAGAGTGACTCTCAGAATTTAAGATGTAGAGGAATCATGGTGTTTTAGCTGTTATGAAGGTAATGCGCAGGGTTTTTTCCAGTGCTTTCCTAACAGCTAATATTTGCTTTGTCTTTTTGACCCTCACTGAGCTTGCATTCTCATAGAATTATCTATCAAACTCCAGGATCTCATTTCTGAGTTGTAATGGTAATCTGCTGTGAAACCTGAAAACTGTTCCTTACTTGTACTGCCACTGTGCTGCCTACTGGTGAGTTTTTGAGTCCCGTGACAATCTTGAAAGAAATTGTCATCCCTGTCAAAGAGAAGGCTGCCTTAAAGGAAGGATTTTAAAGGAAGTAAGACCCCAGGTAAAACTGAAGCCAAAGTATTTGTAAAAATGGTGCCTTTATTAAGTGGTAGCCCAACAATGCCCAACACTCTTCATTTTTTTTCTGGGCAGTAGAAAGAAAGTCTTAAAAGATGGATGTAGGATAGCTGGGAAAGTGGTGATTAGTGCCTCCAGTCTCATGCAGTACAATGTCTCCTGCTGTGGTGGAGGAGAATCTGTGTTCTGTGGGACAGACCTTCCTCCCACAGCCATACAGAACACTGATCTGCGGTTTGGACAGGCTGAGCCTGAGCCTGTAAAGGGTTAGGATGACCACAGGGAAGGACAAATCAGCAGAGCAGAGTCTGCACCAGTGCAGGAATTGGCTGGAGTAGGATTTCCCTTTTTAATAAGCCTAATGATTATCAGTATTCTTGACCCCTTTGAACACTCAGTAGGAAAAGCCACACAGCCATGCAGTAGGAAACCCGTCACTAAAATCCTGCCTCAGGAAACATAAAAAAATTGTGGTTAAAATATCCTCCAGAAATCCAGCCTGGGCCTCCAGAGGATTACTGACTACAGTTCAGTCTGGCGAGCCTTCGCTTGCTGCAGCACCACTGAGATAAATACGATTTCCTTTAAATGTAGTGGTATTTCATGCCCAGTAGAGTCAGGCTCACAGGCTACATTACTTTATGGTAATCCTTGTACTCTGTGCCGTCTCCTTCCCTGTCTCCTTTCCTTTGTAAGAAAGTGTCTGTCATCGTCCTCACTCTTGTGTAACTGCAAATATATCCTGTGACTGATCAGCTCCAGAAGCACTACTGGACTCTTAGCACCTGAGAGGATCAGACCTCTGAATGCAGACGTTTTAGGAAAAGGACTATCTTCTTCTTGTGCTGACAGAATACAAGCACACCCACATGATACTATAGAAATAAAACAAATCTCAACCTCACAGTCTGCTGAACTTGATTATGATAACTAGTCACCTAAAGACGAGTGAATTTGGCCTTAAGGCTAGTCTGCTGGGACTGGAGACAAGTTGTCTGGAGTCTTCTCCTCCCTGTTTAAAGAACTATTGCTCTAACCTCCCTTGTCAATCCCATTCCTCCTCATCTCCCAAATAACATCCCCACCCATGTGGCTGTAGTGAAACCTGCTTCCCACCCATCTCACCCATCTGCTAGTGAGTGACCCCATTTCTTTGCTAGCTCTCTGCTAGCTTTTTTCTATGGCACTTAGTTTTTCCATCACAATATTCCTATTCCAGACACATAGGAAAAAATACTCAAGACTAGAAAACTGTGTCAACTGACATGACTTGTTCATTAACTGAGAAGCACAAAAAAGATCGATTAGTTGGTACCAATGGACTCTCAAGAACAGTAAAGAAATGGAAGCTGTTCCTTTTTCTCAACACTGCACTCTGTGTTTACTACCATACCACTTGGCAACATAAGGCAGTGTCTTTCAAAATAGGAAGCAGTAATAAAGAGTTGGGAATTCCTTCAGAGAGAAAGAAGAAATAGTGTCAGATACCAAACACTATGTATTAAAATACACATGCTCTGTCATGAAGTGGTTAAAGGACAGAAGAAGGCATCAAAATGCTGAGGGTTTCTGGAGATTTACTCCTTCATCCTGTTATAACCACTGTATGTGCAGTAGGACGCTGGTGTGCAGAGCCATGGCCCTGTATCTGTATGAAATACGCTTCTGAATAGTCTAAGCTACTCTGGTTTTTTCAACATGACCAATATGAATAAGGCTGTCTGGTCACAATTTCTCCTTGCAAAGTACATTCAGTTTTATTAAATGGCCTCCCCAGATGACATAAAATATTTCTTTGCTCTCATACCTTAAAAAAAAATCTTGTAAAATACTTATAGTTCATATCCAATTTTTAAAATTCCACCAAATCCTTGTAGCATAAATCCAACATCTATAAACTAAGATTTCAAATGGATGTGTTTGTTAATATTTCATTTTTTAAAGCTACCTCACATAATAAAAAAAGACATCAGAGATGTCCACAAAGTATTTCTAGTAGGACTCAAGTTACTGACTTCCAGCAGGTATGGGTAAAAACAAATAGAAAACTGTAAAGTGCACAACGGTGATCAGAACTGTAGCCCCCTGTGCAACATGGACTTCAAATTGGTGAGCCTTGGCTATCTCTTCACAAAGGCTTATTAAGGCAATGTGGGTTTATCACATCCTGATAAAGGCAGCTGTTTCACCTTCCTTTTCCTTTTTAATAAGAGAAAAAAACCCCACAGTGATATTGTTAGGATGAGCATATGGGACTCTGACATAAATTCACCTCTAAAGTGCACAAACTGCATTTGTAGTAAAATCAATGAGAATTTCATATGTTTATAACTTACAGATGTTATCTAGTTCTTAATCTTTACAGAGAATAAAGTAGGCTGGAACCTTATAGCTGACAATTTCCAAGACTTGAATTATGCTCATAATTGTGTTTGAAATGTGAAAGGAGAGAAGTAGTTTTATCAAACATCCAGGGAATCCAGTGACTGATGAGAAGGATACAGCAGATACATGCAAAGGTTTACTCACTCCAAGTTGGAAAGGCTATTCACTACAGCAACAAACAGAATTACTATACCACATTGTTTCTTCTTATGCACATCTCATTACACTTAACATTTCCTGTAAGGATGGGAATCTGCTGAAAATCTTGACCATTAACCTCAAAAATGTAATGCTTCTCAAACTGCAACATTAAATATTTTAAAAGACCGTGCTTTTCCTTAGCTCCTCTAGTCTTAGAACTAAAAGATTAAGGCGATACAAGTCTGAGTCCCCATTAACAATTAAAAATGGCAGGGGAATGGTCAGGTTAACTAGCTACATTAGGAACCAGACATTGCTTGCAGTGGTTTCATTATAGCACTGTGCCATTTAGCTCTGATTGAAATAAAAGTCCTGTTGATAATTCTATTTCCTTAGGTAACTTTCCCTGAACGCATCCCATCTCTTTTATACCAGCTTCAAATCCAATTTAAAATTGGCTCCGGTTTATTTCCAAGTAACTTCCTAAGAAAAGCCCAATCCTTAAATCCTTACTTATACAGAAAGCTGCTGTTTAAACAGGTCACATCACTGACTCGAGCATGATGACTCATGCCATAAAATTTGTTCTGAATTTGACTAATCCGCCCTCCCCCTCCTTCTTTTTTTTAAAGGAATTTTAAGACAGAGATGAGCTAATGTGTCTCTATCTATTCTCTGGCATCCACCGAGAACACCAAACAAAAGAGGCCGACTACCTGGCAAATACCCTTTGTACTTCCCGATGGAAGTGAGATAGTCAATATCTCTAAGTTAGAGATAGCAATTGTTTCTAAACAGAAGAGGGAACAATTTTCTCCACTAGTAGGTGCAACAGAAACGTTAGTATTTGAAAACTGAAGAGAGTGATCTATTGATATAAACAGCATGTGAAATGAGCCGCCTGTGTCTCGGGGATTAAGCAGAAAGAATGCACAGCTCCATCTGATTGTTTCAGTAGAACTAGCCCATCTCAGTGTGCACACCCAGTCACAATGGAGACCTCGGGACCCCCTGGATACAGTTTTGGAAAAAACCAATTTTTTAAAATTAATGTAGCTGTCTTTGAAACCTCAAAGAGGATTGTATGTCCCCTCCTCATGGTACTGTGTGGTTACCTTACCTGTTGATCTCATAAAGAACATCTCTTTCACTTTTAGATTCTTAGTAAGTACTTGAGTGTTTAATACCAACCTAATTTGAAATCTAAACCAAGTAATGCAAGTGCAAGAAAAAAAGTTTGTATGCAATTATGAGGGAATATGCTTTTTTAATGTTTTTTTTCCTTTCCAACTTTTTTGGAAGATTATGCTTTCCTTCTTTTCTACAGCCTTGCCTACTACCAAAACACACTCAGTTTAACAATCTGTGCACCCTGCAGCAGGGTGAAGCTGGGTTAGCTCATCTCATCTTCTCCAGGGCTTACAGAGCCCTGTCATGGGGCTGGCAGTTGTGTTGATTGCTCCTTATCAATATCTGCATGTTCTCTAGCTCAGGAAAGGCCTGCAAAAGGACAGGGAGCTGTGGCAATCCTGTCACAACTGACATGTGTGTTCCAAACTACAAATCTAAATCTGGCTTTGGTAAGCATGGCCAGATCTGCTCGCTGTGTGCACTCAGCCTTGGTGGTGTTCTGGGGTGTAGCATGCTGTTGGAGAGCTGCCAATTCATATCAGCATGCCAGGCTTTCATTTACTCATTTTTTGGCACTGATTAAGATAAAAGGAAAGGAAATCAAAGTAGAAATCTCAGAAGTTATGGTGAAATAGTTTTATTTCCTGTACACTTGGCAAAGTGAATTTGTTCTGCATTTTTTTCAATAATTCACATGACAGTGTTTGGAATTTGTAGTTTCCAGTTTAGATTATACTTGTCAAGAAATGCAATTCACTGACAAATAACATTTCCAATGCTGAAGCCACAAAGATAGCTAATCTGTCAAATATATGAGGGCAAAATTACAAACCTTTGCAAAATATGATAGAGCAAGATTTTCAGCTACTCTGGAAAGTTACTCCCTCAAAATTAGTCATTAGGTGTATCTAACAACACCTAAGAAACACAAGAAAGATTAATCACTGAAAGCAGTGGCCTTTTTGTTTTATGACACCTTCAAAGTAAGACAAAATGCCCCTTGAAAAGTATCCTTTAAGTAAGTGCAAGTCACTGACCTCTGTTCAGAGAAACAAGATAATATTTAATGGCCTGTGCTGGCCAGACTAGATGATGCTATATGTCTCCTGGCTTTCAATTTTTAAAACTGGAACTCTATTCAGCTTCTTAAATACTCTAAAGACTCCTCTCTTTGTCAAGAGAAATAGCCCGTTTTAAAAAGTCGGGTCAAAGACACTGTCCTGGATTAGAAATAGAACCTCAAAGTCCAGCCCCCACAACAGGCCAGAGCAGGGAGTCGTCTTCATGAACTCTTTCACGTTCAGGTCCAAGGCTGTTGAGATGCCCAGGGCTGGTAGAGCTACCCATGTCAGTCAACAGGGCTGGCAGCGAGTGGGGGCTGCTGCCTCACATGAAGCTGGAAGAATATCACTTAATAAAAAGATAAATCAATTCTTTTTGGCAACAGATAAAGAAAAGTAAGCCAGCTCCCTGTCCTCTGCCCACAATGCCACAGTGCGGGCGGTCCTCACTGGAGCGTGGCAGTAGGGGTGACATGACACCGTCTCTGACCCCAGCTGGCCGCTCCTGGCCACCAAAGCCGGTCTAAGAAGACAAGCGCTGCCGCAGCGCCTGGTGTGACACCCCGTGCCTTTGCTGTGCTTCCACTGCCCTCTGCAGCCACCGCCGCGCAGCAGCACGGCCACCCCTTCAGCCCGCGAGCTGCTTTCTGACTACATCCTAAAACACCGGCCTCGTGTGACCTTCGGTGATGTTCCTGGTGCGTGGGCAAGGCGGGCTCTCCTTGTGCGGGGCAGTCCCAGGCACTCCTACCACAAAGCTCGGCCCTTCTCAGGATCCCAGCACCACCTTTGGACATGGCATTACAGACAGGCAGAAGCAATTGTGTAGAATGTTCTAAGAGGAAAAAATTAACTACTGGGCTACAAAAAACCAAACCAAACCAAACAACCCAGAGGAAAAAAACACAAAAAGTTTAATTTTAGAAATTTCTCCCAGATACTAAGACGTAAGTGGGGCCACACACTCTTCTCTCCTGCATCGGCAAAGCAACCCAGGGAAATTTATTAATGCGGTGTAATTCCACATAGCCAACCTCACTGGGTTTTGTAGATGGATTCCCAGCAACAGTTTTACCACTGCAGGAATTTTAACCAAACTCTACTGTAATTTCCAAAGAACACCCCAGAAAAAGGAGGGGGGAAAAAAGAAGAAAAAAAAAAAGCGCAAGCAAGCTCAGTGCTTTGGGCAGGAATAGCCGGGAATGAAATAGAGACTGGGAAACAAACCAGTCCCAGGACAGAACAAAGGTAACCCAAAGACACGCGAAGTCAATCCCCTCTACAGTGACCGTTTTCTGCAACACAGGGCTCATGCTGGGGAAATGTCACGACTTGCTGCATTAGTTGTTGCAGAGAAGAACAGCTTTACAGGCAAGTCGTTAACACATAATTAACAGAGCAGCGTGTTTAGCCTTCAAGCAAGGAGAGAGAACAGCACGGTCAACATTTCTCACCGTGTCTGCACCGTCAAAGTCATGCCAAGCAAACAGGTAGCAAAGCTCAAAGGAAAGCATGAACGCACCCAACCCACCCCCCAGCATCTCTACCCCTGAGCACCTTTCCCAAGGCCCTGGTGCCTCATCGCCGAGACCACAGTCCCAAAAAGGCACAGAATAGAAAATGCTGGATTTCATACGCTTTGAATGGCTAGTTTTCAAAAGGGAAGGCACTCTGTACTATTCTAGATAACGACTGAACTGCTCAGTGGCAGGAAGGTCAATAGCTGTTTGTTTTACCCCAGTAGCGAGCGCTAC
Source organism: Eulacestoma nigropectus (assembly GCA_013397775.1). Lineage (NCBI taxonomy): Eukaryota > Metazoa > Chordata > Aves > Passeriformes > Eulacestoma > Eulacestoma nigropectus. Next base: position 3,058,355 of record VZTE01004149.1, read on the forward strand.
TGCAGTCTGCGCCCGCGGGTGTGCTGCGGCAGGGACAGACCCCCGCCCTCCCGGCACCGGGCACAGCCCCGGGAGCCGCCACCGCCCGCGGCCCCGCTCGCTGCCACGAGAGGGCGCTCCGGCACCTGCGGCACGGGCTGGGGCCGGCGCGGGAGCTGCCCCGGAGCCGGGGCTGCATCTCGGGCCGCATCTGCTGCGATCGTCCCGTTTCCTACATTTTCTCCACCCCTAAGCAGACCGCTGCAGTAAAGGGGCAAGGAGTCAAGCTGAAAAGCTCACTCCGACTTCTGTGCTGTCCCACACTGCGCTCGGTACAGAATCACAGAAACGATTAGGTTGGAATAGACCTATGAGATCATCAACTCCATTCTATGACCGACCACCACCTTGTCAATCGGACTATGGCACTAAGTGCCACATTCAGTCTTTCCTTAAACACCTCCAGGGATGGGTGACCCCACCACCTCCCTGGGCAGCCCGTTCCAATGTCTGATCACCCAAAACCTCCCCTAGTGCAGTTCTGGACTATGTGCTCTTGTCCTGTCACTGGTTGCCTGGGAGAAAAGACCAATTCCCAGCTGGCTACAGCCTCCTTTCAGGCAGTTGTACAGAGCGATAAGGTCTCCCCTGAGCCTCCTTTTCTCCAGGCTAAACAACCCCAGCTCCCTCAGCTGCTCCTCACAGGACTTGTGCTCCAGACCCTTCCCCAGCTCCGCTGCCCTTCTCTGGACACATTCCAGCAGCTCAACATGCTTCCTAAACCGAGGGGCCCCGAACTGGACACAGCACTCGAGATGTGGCCTCACCAGTGCCAAGTACAGGGGGATTGCATGGTCCTGCCGGCCAAACTGTTGCTGACCCAGGCCAGGATGCCATTGGCCACCCGGGCACACTGCTGGCTCATGTTCAGCCACTGTCGAACAGCACCCCCGGTC
>VZTE01004149.1:3059565-3079996 GCA_013397775.1 Eulacestoma nigropectus
GATGGCGGCGGCGGCGGAGCTCGGCCGCGATGGCAGCTGCCACTTCCAGCGCTCCCGGCTCATCTGGATGGTCGCCATCGTCTTCGGCATGGTCGTCCTCGGTGTAAGGCGCGGCGCGGGGAGGGAGGGGGGTCGTTCAGAAGCCGCGAGGTGCGTGGAACAGGCTCCCTGTACCGTCCCGGTGTCCGCGGAAACGCCGCGACCCAAAATAAACTGCGGGAAAAAGGAAACTAGAGATGCTGCTTTGGCCGGGCAGGGAGGAGGCTGGACAGAGCCAGGCAGGAAGGCCAGAGGGAGTGAGAAACCACTTGGCCTGCGACGGGAAGCGAGGCCGTGGCGCTGGAGGCGCGTCCCGGGCGCGGTCAGAGCATCCCGGGCGCGGCACCGAGCGAGGGTTTGCGGGGCAGGTGCCCTGGGAAAGGGGCTGCAGCATTCCCAGAACTGGGAATTGAGGCACTGAGCGTCAGCACAGCTCGCTCCGGGACAGCTGTGGGGCATCAATCCGTAAGGTGCATTTACAGGTGAGGGCTTTAGGCACAGGCTGTACGAACTGAGGCTGTTGGAAAACACACGAGTTCAGTCACCGCATTGTCTTAATTTCTAAAAACAGGCTTCAGCTAAGTTAGGTTGGATTACTGGAGTAGGGATATTACTGGCAGCTTTGATCTATCTTAAAAGTTTATGAAAGTCATCCATTGACTTTCACATGTTGCGATTTTCCTTCTGTTTGTATGGATTTTCTAAATTTAAGAACCACCACTGTAAAAATGATGGTCAAGGCAGGTCAAGCCACTCACAAAGCAGTTTTTGGACTGTTTCAAGAAACAGAAGGAGCTTTAAGCAGATTCCCTGTTTAAACCCATCTTATTGCCACATCCTTGGCATAGCTAAATTTACGTATAGTGAGAAACTGCAGCATTGATTGCAGAAGCAAGATAAGGCAGTGTGAACTTTGGCCTGGCCTAGCGCTCACCTTACGTCCCCAGTGGACTCTGAAGCGCACAGCTCATCACTGCCTGCTTCTCCTCCCCGGCTTCTGGAAATCAGGGTGCACACTGCGGACAGCTCCGTGACAGGAAAAAAACCTGGAAAGAAACTCTGCATCTCTGGTCTTGGGATTCATGCTCAGTTGTCTTCTGTGCCCTGTTAAAAATAAACAAAAATCTGACATTTTTAAGGGACAAAAGAAGAAAGACTGATCCCCTAGTTTTAGATAAATAGTTATTCCTCCTAAACAATGTTCGTTATTTGGCTTCTTCAGGTCATTTGCCTCAGATTAACTTCTTTAGGACAAAGACGGTGTCTTTTTTGCAGCTTCCATGTCTAATAGATAATGAGCTTACTTAAATGCCACTTAACGTGCAGATGCACTCTTGGTACCCTGACAGCAACCTTAAACTTATCCTCTTGGCAACTGGTATGTCAAGGAATAGAAATTTCCTAGTTGGAATTTTTCAAAGGCTACTGGAAGAATATGGGTCTTGAAGAAGATTAATGGAATGAAAGAATTTAAGTACTATGAATAAATGAGCCCTACACCATGGACATGGGGGATGAGGGAGCAAAAATAAAGCTATTTTGAAGGTTAAATTGATAGTACTTCTACCTTAAAGTAAGCTAACTAATTTTTTTTTTTTTTTTAAGTGGGTAACACTTTGGCCTTCAACTATACCTTATAGTTATTTGGGAATATTTGGTACCTTCCTTAATTATTTAGTGGAACACCACCACAAATGGGTATGCTACGGGTAAGTTATATTATATGTAATTATTTTGCCTCTCTCTGACTCCTGTACATAGTCTGTGTTAACAAGCTTTCCTGTAACCCAGTTGTTAATTAGATTTAAAGAGCTCTCCTTTCAGGCTCATTACAATTAAGGGTGTGGGGTAGTAAGTATGTAGAAGACTAGACAGGCTAATATCAGTTTGATAGTTTAAAAATTGAACTTGGAATTTGGCATCAGTGATGTTTTAGCAAGAAAGGGAAAAATGTTAAGATACTACTTTTGATGACAGTTATTAGTCCAAAGTTATACTTGTACCACCTACCGAAAGTGGTTTTTCTTCTCAAGTTGTTACTTGAGCAGTCCAGTTCTTTCTTTAGGAATCTTCTTTTTCCAGCTTCAATTAAAGAACATTTTCTACCCTGATACTCACTTGCCCCGATCCACATGAGAAATAGCCTGCTGAACAAACTGCGTAGTGCTAAGTTTTGCTGAGTTACAAAACTGAGATTTTGCTACTTTAATTAACAAAAGAGCTGGAAAATACTTACTTGAGCTCACTGACTTCCTGTAAAGAGAGAAATCAGTAGGGCTTTCTTGTTTATTTTACCACGCACCATGTAGAACCCTCATCTTTTCTCAGAGCATCTTTTGCTTTAGCAAGGTATTGAATTGATCCTAACTGAATATCCTGTGTAACTTTTTCTTCAAAAACTTCTATATAAAAATATGCAGGCCAAGTGTGGCTCATCAAGTACATTGTATGTAGATATTCAGAATATAAAGTTGTTTTCAGAGAACTAAATCTGTAAAAAACTTAAGGAGCTCCTTAGGACCACTAAAAATACTTGTGTAAGTAAAAGGATAGATTTTGCATGCTTAGCTAAGATTAACTTGTACTGCTTTCACTAAGCATTTGGCTTTTTGGTTTAATCTAAGTGCTGAACGTTTTGGAAGCATAGTGGGTCGGGGCTTATTGCACAAGTTACAGTTGCTCTGATTTTCTCAGTGGACTTCATTTCTTTTAAGTGTACACATTTGGGGCTTTTTAAGATGAAAAACACCCCAACCTTTCTAGGTTAAAATAAGTTGTTGTTTCAGTGCTTCCAGTTTTATATTCTCTGCATAATGCATCTTGGATACAACAGTCTTCTCCCTAATTTTCAACAAAATAAACAACATTTTCTTTCCACCAGGTTCTGGGTATCCTGGTTGATTCATGTAGTGGAAGCCCTCTACAGTATTAAGTTATGCCAGTAAGTTGTTCCCTCCTCTCACTCCAACACAGGTTCTCTGCAAAGGATTTCTGAATCAAGTGACATAAGCTACAGACTGGTTTTGGTGGCTCTCAGCAGCAGAATGAATTCAGAGCATACTGGTAAAATTTTTGCTGCAGTGATAGTTTGCTGTCCTCCACAATTGGTTGCTCCCAGTTATTCCGGTGGTTACTGTTGTGCAGGGCAGCGAAACCAAGGGCTGGCAACTTGCAGAACTGGCAGCAGCAAGGTTTGCCAGAGCTTGTCTGGCAGCCTCTGAACTCCGTGTTCACTGGGTAACACTGCTGCTCAGGAGGCAGAGGGAACAATAGATAGTGTAGAAATAGTCTGATAACTTCAGGTGTTACAATTTTATCAGATCTTACCTCATCAGGACTTCGATACTGCTAATTACACGCTTAAACAATTGTGTCTATAGTGTGAGAACACAATTGGACACTTTCATTTGGGGACTGTTTAAGATCTACTTGTATCTGCAGGTTAGTGGGATAAAATACTCAAACTAATCAGACTATACAAGCAAGACCGTCCAAGTCTTACGTTAGGATAACAATGTACCTGGAAAGGAGTGCTGTCCAAACACATCGTCCTTCTGCTCCTTTGACTTGTGCTTGCAGTAATTCAGAAGGATGTAGATACTGGTTCTCATGCTCTGCAGAGTAGGTGGCCAGTCTGTTTGCCATGATAAAAATGATGGGTTTCCACTCCATTTGGGTCATTCACTGCTGTCTGTCCCAGGCTCCTCAGGGAACAGCTCTCGGAAGCAACAGGATTTTGTTTCATGGAACACTGTATAAGGGGTTTTTTTTTAAGATAGTAGAATATGGATGAGTAATTTTGCCTTCAGAATGAGAGTTATTAATAATTTTGTGTTTATCAGACTCTCATTTTAAGTTATGTAGCTTTAAAGTTAAAGTCTGACTGTGCAGATAGATGGGTATCTGGGCTTAAGGTGGTTCTTTTAAGTATGAGGAAACTTGACTACCAGTGAACATACCAAGTGAGTGTATTGTAATTAATTTAACTAATGAAGTTTTACGGAGCAGTGTTAAAACCCACAAAAAATAAAAAGCACAGATGGCCTGCCATCATCATCATCTCATCAGGAGTGCTGCTTTAGATTACCTAACAGCTGTACTTCTATGAGCACCAAACACCATTTATTTTTACTTATGTAAAAGTGATGTCTACTTGGCAACATCACAAAGGAGGCACAAGGAAAAGCTGTGAGGACTCAGATACAAATTTGTTAATCAGCAGTAGCATTGTCATTGGTTCTTGGCCTGTACTGCTGCATGTGGTCTATTCATTAAGCTTGCTTTGTAGCAACAGGTAAACTTCTTAAGCCCTTGTTCTCCAGTTTCTGCACTAATTTAAAAACCGTGCAGCTGGGATTATAAACAAAAAAGCAGAGCTATACCTGATGGAATCGTTTACTGGAAATGTGAAATCCCTTGGGTTTGCTGTCATGTTCATACTTGTTCCTTTCAGTAGGAGTACTTCTCAAGAACAATGAATTATAGGGAAAAATGACATTTTCTGTGACAGTCAGAAAAAGTCACATATATTAAGTTAAAACTAACTAACATAGGAAGGTCTCTTCTTCATAAATTAAATGAATTGCCTTCAGCCCCATTACTTGTCTTTGCCTAGCCACAAATCCAGGTACCAGTGCTTCTCCATCCCTCATCACACAGTCATTGTCAGGTCTCTACCCTGCCAGCATACAGTCTACCTTGACTACCACAGTCAACAAGAAATTATATTCAGACTTGTGTATTAAGATCAGTATTAACTGATTAACCAATTTCTTGGTTCTTTGTACACAAACTTCTGGGATAAGTCATTTCAAATAACATAGACTGAGATTGCAATTTGTATATTGTTGAGGAAATTGTATGCATAGAATGTCTGAAGGAACTATTGTTCAGTAGATAGCTTAAAATCCTAAACCCACAAGAACCGGTATGTTTAGTTAGCACAGGAAATGTCTCAGTAGATGGAAATTAATGTGCTAAGCTGAAATGTTCTAATCCAGTCTGAATATCAAGGATGGGTAGAGATATCTAACCTTACTTTGTAAGTACCAGTATAGCCTGCAGGAGCATAAGTTTTGTGACGTATTTAATGTTTTTGTTAATGTTACAGATCTAAAGGAATCACTGACCCGGCTGTTCAGTTTCAATGGTTCGTCCAGACCCTTTTATTTGGATATGCTTCCTTTGGTCTCCTGGTGTCTTACAAGCCTTCAGCCAAGAAGCAGTACTAGAAGACAATGAAAGAAGTCACTTCTCACATACTTCATCCTCATTCTTCTGCAAAGACCCCCACACACATGTCTAGGTGCTGTAATTAGCTAAATTACATTCCTGCTGCATGATGCAGTGGCCTTTACCCAAGCAACTCTCCTCATACTAAGCAACACAATTTTAATTCACAGAGCCCTTCAGCTCTGTGAATAGTTCAGTAGAAAATCAGCCCTTCAGTCTTGGCACTGCCAAATTTCAATCCTATTTATTATTCAAGAAGCCAAAAGTTGCTCCTCTGCAGATTTTGACATGTGTACTCTGTCACTGACAGCTACTAGTAGTGATTGATAAATTACCTTTTCATGAGGAGAATTGTTCTTCTACAACAGGGTTATTGACAGCCACAAGGCAGCTTGCACCTGTTTTGTAATAGAATTTATATTTACCTATATTTTCTCTACGGGACTGTCGTTGTTGTTGTTGTTGTTAAAGCCTGGTCTTTGTACTTTGTTTTGTTTGCTTATTTTGTTCCACAAAGGACAGACCACTGTATTGCTGCAGGCACATTGAAAAGACCACGTCTCAGCTCAGGCTGAGCTGCAGTGAGCTTGGATACATAAAGCACTTTAACTTGGTTTAATTCAAGTGCCTTAAAATTCATGCAGCATGACCTCATCTTTTGAATGAAGATTTTAGGTAATGAGTTATTATAGTATCAAGTAGCTTTGAGGGCAGCTTTTTTGAGAAGTAATTTATTATCCAAAGAAAAAAAAATTGTTCAAAAACCTAGCTGAAAAGTTGATATTTTGGAATGAAATTAGATGTAGTAAATAAACATACACCACTGTTGTCCACATTAAGGTTGAGAGACCATCATAAGCACCCCTCAAGAGTATTTCCTGTATGTGTAGTGAGTCTTCCATCAGATTGTCTTTTACTTTGAATATCTGAACAAGAATTTAGTCTGTGTAGTTTTAGCGCTTTTAAAATGAATAACTATTTAAAATACTAACTCTGGTGTGGGGAGAAGTTTTACCATGCCACTTGCCATGCTACTGTTCTGGAAGAAAGGGTAAGAAAGGGTAAGAAAAGGTTGTTCTTCCTCTACCTTCTAAGAGCTCCACAAGGCAGTAACAAATAACCTTGGGCCTTGTGCAGTACCTACAGACTGCAACACTTCGATGTGAGAAGCCTTATTCAAGCAGAGGTACATAAAGTTTTTGCTTTCAGTCGGTACTAAAAGCATGTAGAACTGAAGGGTATGAAATGGTGGTTTGTTTGTGGTTTGTTTATTCTGTTGTTGTTTAATGGCAAACCGGTAACTTTAACATTTTATAGAGAAGTAGAACCTCATTTAATGGCTAGAAATCCAACGAGAATGTCAAGAGCCTGAGCTACGTTTTACTGTGTAACCTTTTGTCTTAGTCTGTGACCCTGGAATAAAGAATTTTAAAAAGTGAAGAAGTTGTTGTTTGTTTTTTTTTTTTAATTTATCCTAGAAATAAAATGCCCATACAAAGTACATTGACACCTTTTTGGCACCGGTATCAGTGTTCACACTTGGAACACGAAGGATCAGCTTTCCAGAGTAAATCCCATCACTGATACTACACTGCCTTCCCCTCCCATGGCCAGCCTGCACTCCGGGCACTTGTCAGGCTCACCCTCAGCCCTTCCCCTGGGCTCTGGAGTGGCTACAGGTAAATCACAGCTCTGAGAAGTTACTCACATCCTGTTAGACTCCACCTAATTAGACAGGCTTCCTTTCAGACAGGCAATGGCAAAGCTTCCTCAGTGAAGCACCAGGAAGATACAGTAGGAAGCTCTAGTAGAAAGAAATATGTACTCAAAAAATATGTATTTAAAAAATACGGCCAAGTTAGAAAAAGTTTTAGCCAGGCACTGGCATCAGCAGCATTTTTTGAAGCCTCTCTGGGATTTTTGTTCAGCACAACAACAGATTTCAGCAGCTTTCTGCATGGAGGTTGTTGGGCATCACTTATCAGAGATTTTAGAAATGCAATTACCCGGTATTCATTTACCTTCAGACACCTTCTCTCCCCGGCAGCAGTTCAGTTTTAACACTTCTTTAAAAAAAACCCCAAAAAACCCAAAAAGACCCAAACAAAAAACAACCAGTGTTTGCTGTCAGCCTCTGTCCCAGAGCTGTAAACAGCACAGATGCCTGTTTGCTAAAGTTTTGGAGATCCCAAGTGCAAACCTGAGGAGCACGAGCTAAGCACTGCTGTCTGGCCTTGAGTAAAAAGAAGAAACCCACAGCATGACAAGACTGACAATAATATTAAGGAACCATTTCTGAATAAGTGTTTATAGCGTCCTTAACATCCCAGTAAGATAAACATACCATTAATATGTTACAAAATTATTTTTAAAAGCCAGCAGAAGCACGAATCCAGGTGGGCACCTCACCATGACACACATTCCCAGCTACAGGCTCTTTGGCAATGCTGCTGCTTACACCAGGCATAAGCATTTCTCCAAGCTATTCCAATAGCAACAATAAAGGACTACGCTTCATCACTTAGAGCAACTCCTTCCCATGCAATCAAAATGCCCTTTCCACAACAGAAAGGCAGAGCAACAGCAGTGTACCCTGTGTTCCCAAAGGCTGGGCTGGGTGTTAAACCATCCCCATTAACACCCAACCCGCCCTGCTTGCCAAAGGAAAACACTTGCAAATTGAAGTAATTCACTGTAACAAAATATTTCAAAATACCGCTTCCTATTGAAAGGAAACCCCAATGAAACACACAGAAGAGCTTTTACTTTTGAAAAACACCACTAAATAAGAAGGTAAATCACCAAGAAAGCTAAGCTGACATTGATAAGGGTTTTTCAGGACGGATTTTTCTGCCAACTAGGCTGGTGATTGCACTGAAAAATAAATGCTGTTCAGACATCCATTTCAAATTGGAAAAAAGAAGAAAACCAACCCTTGCTATGAAAGCTTATGTGCAAGACTGGGTATGCATTATATTAACAATGTAAAGTAGATGCCAAGAAAATTTAAAGCAACCATGCCTGTTTTTTCTAGATGTATAAAAAACCCGCCCCCATTCATTATTTATTTGACCTGCACTGGAGATCAAAAGAAATAATTTCATACAAGTCACAAATAACCCCATCACTTAAAACAGCAGTTTTATGCTGTGATTGCTTGGAAGCTTTGTTGCAGAAGAAAACAAAGGAACTACCCAAATCTATTTTCACCATTAAATCATGATATATGGAAATGAGTGTAATTTACTCCTTAAAGACAAGTAATCCAGATCAGCATGTTTGGCAAACCACTGCTCAAATCAGGCTCTCTTGAGGAGATCTGGATATGCAGCATCAGCTCAGAAACACTGCTGAGCCTGAACAGAGGCAGTGAGAGGTCTCCCACCCATTTTCAAGAGCTACTTCTAGAGCCTTCAGAGGTGTAGCTCATTTTGTGAGGGAGTGATGAAAAACTTTTCTCAGAATCTCAATACGTTGTGTTTCTTTGCCTCTTTTTCATGCTGACCTAGATTTTTTTTAAACACGGCAGGAGTCAACTGAGCCAGCCTTTGGGGATACCCAAGTGCTGGTTAATTAAGGACATTTAATTTGCTCTGAGGCCAGGCAGCTGGTTCCCTGAAGAGCAATAGAGCCTGGGTAAAGCTGGGGGAATGGCCTCCTCAGTCACTGCCATGGAGTCTGCAGTGAATTTGACCACTATAGGCAAGATCTTTGAGGTCCCACAATCTATTGGTTGTGGGCATCCTGGTCCAGTCTCTGTATGCAAAAGCTACATGAACAGCTCAAGAAATTACCACAGCTTGTTGAAAGCAAAAGAAACAAAATGTCTCAGTATTTCCTTCACTCCTGCTTCTCAGAAGAGCAGTAATAATACGACACAATCCACGTACTGTACTAGACCTTACATGGCCCCTGCAACTCCAAACACACCTACAGCACATGCAGGAGGGGAAGAAAGAGGGGAGAGGAGGAAAGAGAGGCATAAGGAACATTATTGTATCATTTATCAGCATTCTTTGAGACCATTTTCATAAAGAAAAACCACTCAGGTGCCCCCTGAGGGAATACACAGGGTGACCAATTTACCAAGTTTAGAAATCATGCAATTTAAAATGTCCTAAAGACACTCTAGACCTCTTATCAAAAGGAAAACCATGTCCTTCTCCAAAATTTCAAAAGTGTGAAGGATAGGTTTTTTTCATAGTTGCAATGTGCCTCTGCACCCCCCCACCCCAGGCAAGTAAATCAGAAGTAAACCAGAGTACCTTTAGAGAAGCTTTCAGACATCAACAGCACAGGACAAGCCTCTCTTGTCCTTTGTGTGGATGCACTCAGGTGTGACTGGTGTGGCTCTGCCCCTTAAGGACTCTTCCTTTCTTCAGACTGACAGGCTGTATCTGCTTAGCTGAATGGGATGTTGATCATTATTGACATACTTCAAAACATTCATCTTTAATTAGAATATAATCCAAATACTGCCAGCAGTTTTTGCTGCAGCTTTTAAAAAAAAAAAAAAAAAAGCCTTTGACCAATGGGAAATTGATCAGCTCAGGAGGGCACAACGTACAGAAGGATTCCTCCTCCTTTGAGATGTAGCAAAAGGTTGGGAGCACAGGAAAGCAAAGGTTTGTAATAGAAGAAAACTCTAGAAAGTCAATACCCTATATATGGCAGACTGCTTACAGTTAAACAAACAGCAGAGAAAGTGACAGGAGAACCAAGGCCATTCAGTAAATGACTGGCAGGAATTACAGCCCAGCCCCAGAGCATTGCAGTTTCCTTTTCCCTTCAGTAAACCACATGCCTGTGTTTGGGTCTAGCAAAAGTTTAACAGTAGCATGTCAAATGCACTTGACATGGGATGGGGAGTTTGTGATTCTCCCAAAAGCAGCAGGCCAGAAGGCAAGGTGCTGCCTGTGAGGACACACCACCTGCATGGGGAGATGAACTGCTCCTGATGCTGCAAAAACATGTACTGGCAGAGATTCAGATGTTAATCCCCAGCTAACTGAAGAAATTTCTTCAGCTGGCTGAAGAAATTAAGGAATCAGTGTGGGAAGAGATTCTGTTTCAATTAAAGATACACCTTGTTTGCATCAGTCCTGGGAAGAAGTTATGCTGTACCCCTGACAAGCGGTGTGTGCCTAGGACAGCTCCCAAGGCTAAGTGGCTTAGCCCCAGTGGAACTACCTGGGTCGAGGCATCCTCTGCCACTGGAGACAAGACCGTGCATTTTAGCCAGTGGTTTGCTGCACCCTGGAACTGAAGGGCTGGTTCCCCAAGTCTGTGATGATTGTAATGAGAATCTCTGAGAGCTGATCTCATGGACTTCCCTCACCCACCCGAGTCCAGCCCAGGACACCCTGAAGCCAGGCCCTGCACACTGCCCAGGAGCACAGCCAGGCACAGCCAAGGCCAGTGCAAGAAACAGCACCTCGTTCTATGCCAGTAAGGAGAGTCCATGCTGGACTCACACCGTGCTGGGGAGCAGGCCAGGAGCCTCCCCTGCCACTCCACAGGGCCTGAGCAGCCATCCTGCCCAGCGGGACTCTCCTCCCTGGCAGCTCAGAGCTCCCTCATTGCATGAATGATGTGGATTTTGAGTCAGTGTCAATGACAGATAAAAGAAAAATATTAACTCTGATTTTTTAAAGTGAGGCTGCTATCAGTATCACACAAGAGAATGACAAATCTTTCATTGCTGAGGTGGCATAGCATAATTTTAATTATTTTTCAAATAAATACAATGCTTAGGTTTATATTTTGCTGATTTAACCATTAGTGAAATTATTATGTAATCATTAAAGTTATTTTTCAAGGTACATAAGAACACTCTATGTAAAAATACTTCTTTAAATAAAACATTCAAAACCACATTATGAGATCTTTGGAATGCCGTAGATCTTATAATGTTTCATAATTCGAAAAGGAAAAGGTTAGCAGCACAGGTATTTCATTATTCTTTCCAATTGCATACATTCATTTAAACGTTTCATTTTGAGGGTTTTTTTCCCTTGGAAGATCTTCCTTTTATCTTTTAAGCCAATGAGACTTGAATAAAGACAATAGAAAATGAAAAAACCCTCTGGTATTACATTCACGTATAAAGTGTTATCACTGAAAAGTGATTTACACTTTAAAGTATGTTTATTCTTAAAACAATAAAAATAAAACCAAACTGCAAATATAATGTTTAACATTTTAAGTACCTTCTGGACATCACCTTCCTTCCCCCCACCCCAAACACATTTCCAAAATCATATAGTGATTTCAAGTGCATTGATTTTTGGTTGCTACATCTTCTCGCCCAGGTTTGTGAAGGTTTGGGAAGACTTGCTAAATGCAGTTTCCACTGATTAGGAAAGAAGTTATTAATGCTCTGAGCTGAACAATAAAGTCCAGGATAATACAAAATTATAAACCAAATATGCAGACAGGAGAACCTGGTGGCCACTATGGAAAACTTTGGCTGTAAATTTCTGTTTTCTTCTCCTGTAGGTACATGAGACATCCTCAAAATTTCCTGAGACTTTTGCCAAAAGACATGAGAGGGTAATTACACCCTTATCTATAGTAGGTTTACATCCCCAAATCTGCTCTTTGATGATGTGGTTCATTTCTTGTTCTGATGGAAGTAGCAAGTATGTAATATGGAGTCTGCCATCTATTTCTATACAGATTTCTTAAACTCTTCTGACAGTGGAGAAAGGAGTTGTGTCTGACAGACTGTGATTTACAGGTCCAAGGCCTATACCCATCATTCTGGATGGCAAGAAGGAAACAAAACTAACCATTGGGGCATCGGTAATTTTTAGTTCCACGTGCAAATCGATAAGGTCCTTCCAAAACTAGACCAAATCTGTAAACTTCTATTTGTTGTCCACCATTGGTGAGACTCTCTACTCCTGCTCCTTTGTGAACCACAACAAGAAGGAGCAAACAGAGCATTTCCAGAAAAATAATACTGCAGAGACAGCCATAATGCTGCCCTCCTCATCCCATCTTGCCTGTGTAAGTTGAGCTACAGAGAGAGATGGATCATAGAACCACTGAATGGTTTGGGTTGGAAGGGATCTCAAAGATCATTTAGTTCCAACCTCCCTGCCATGGAGTTCTGTTCACTCGACCAGGTTGCTCAAAGCCCCAACCAACGTGGCCTTGAATCCTTCCTGGGATGGGGCATCCGTAACTTTTCTGGGCGACCTGTGTCAGTGCCTCACCACCCCCACAGTAAAGCATTTCTTCCTAATACCTAATCTAAATCTGCCCTCTTTCACTTCAAAGCCATTGCCCCATCCAGCTTTCCTGTGGGCCCCCTTAGGTACTGGGAGGTGCTATAAAGGTCTCCCCAGTTAAGTTAAATTCTGCCCAAATGCAAAGGCACAACTGTGTTGTGTGCACATTCAGAAGAGGGCCTGAACTTCTCTTACATTTCTTGCCATCCCACTCTGCTATATTTTTAGTTGGTCTCTGTCTGTAGGGATAAAAATGGTATTTAGGTCAATGTGTTCTTTGTTAATTGCATTAGCCATGTGCCTAAGACTTAGGCTGCTTCTTCTCCCAGCACTGCCTTTGGCTATTAACATGGCTATTAACATTTAAATATATGTCACTATTAACAGTGTACTTAATCTGTCAGGTGAGAGGGATAGAGTCTGTTTTAGACAGACTAAGATGATCAGTGGAATGCTAACTACAAAATTCACACGAGTACAGAGACCCCTTTTATATAGAAACACAAGCCAGTTTATATGCTACTTTTTATACTGGGTCTCCAAAAGCAGAGGGAAGAAATACATTTGTGTTCTGTTTATGAGGCCTAATCATACTCAATACTTTTTTCAATTTCTGCAAAATATTTTGGAATTTTATTTGCAAATAGGATCATTTTTCCTTGGGAAAAAATTAATATTATATTGGCTTTTATCTTCCAAGGGTTTTTCTGTCTGTGCTTAAATCACCTTATTTTAGTAGAATTTTTCCTCACATGGTAGCAGAGATCAGAACAGAACTGTGTTCAACCCCACACACATGTACACACCTCCTGAAGCAGATTTAGTAAACAGAAAGCTGCTTCTGGCTTGGAAACAGAAAATTTCTGTACTTGCAGTGTGGCTAACTCCAGCAGAAGGAGCTGCATTACTTTAACAAGGGGCATCAAAATCAAAAGACCTTTTGGAGGTCTATATTCAGATGTAAAAAGAAGTGCCTTCTCCTTGTTTGTTTATGGAATATCATTGGATTCTACAAACTAGCTAAAATCCAGGCAGCCAGCTGATAATAAATTACGGAATTCCCACACCAGCAGAGACTAAGAGTTTCCCTTAGCTAAACTAAAGTTTTGAGCTTAACTTTTTTTCCCAAAGACATTTACTACATTTTGAGCAGGAAATAAAAATCCTGAAACTATTTGCTAACTGTCCAGCTTTGAAAGATAATATTTGTTCTGAAAGCCTCAAGATTGGGGCTCTGTAGGATCCTTGTCAGAGGCCCTCGTGCCCCCCCACCGCTCTGTGCCCGTCACCGCTCAGTCCAGGCGGTTCTGGGGTAGCGTTCCAGGAGTGCATTCCTCAGCTGGGCTGTGTGGATCTTGTCTCTGGTCTCCACAGTGCAGATGACCTGGAAAAAGAATTAGGACCATTCATGATGGCATGGCAGCAATCTCAGACAAAGCAATTTCCAACTTAATGCTAAAATGCACTCATAAAAACAAACCGTTCAACATAAAAACTCTGGACCTCACATCCACTGTCTATGCAGGTAAAGAAAACTGACACTGCAGACATCTGGGGCTCTTCCAGCCCATCTGCCTGATCATAAAACCTTCCAAAAGCCCTACTTTATTGCCTTCAAAGTTTAAATAAGACAGGCAGATCCTCTGCGGGCTCCTGGGCAAGGTACTTGTCTGCTCTTGGCCTCCCTGAAGACATCTGTTAGTAGCTTCTCTTTTCCTTTCCCTGGGGTATGTACGTGGCATTGCTGCCACCTCACCCGCCTCTGACTCTTACCTCACCACACTTCTGTATTTCTAGCAAGCGTTTGTTCCAGTACCTCCATCCTTCAAGCTTTTTAGATTCTCCTTCTTTTCTCTCTCATGGAGTTATCCCCCAGTTCTTTATCATTTCTGCAGTATTTTGGCTGGTTTCACTTCTCACACACCTTCTTGCTTCATTCTGGTTTTTGTTTGCTTATTGCATCACTTTTCTTTTATGGTTGTTCTGCTGCTAAATAAAACTAAACTCAGGCAAAACTAATCTTGATAGTTCTTTTTTAATTCTTCACTTTCCTCCACAAGTACTATTGAAATCCTGTCATGTAGCCACTGAAGATAATAAGTTCAATGGCATTTTTTCAATTTTTCTATAATCTCTCCTTTTTGCATACTCACATCCCTGCCCCATCACTTGAAAGCCTGGGCACTAGCAAAGATGAGGCACCAACATGAAGGTGCAAAAGGAAAATTATACTTCACAATTTTAGACTCCTAACTCCCACCACTGCTGGCCCTGCTGGAATTATCACTGGTGTTGAAAGTGCCACATGGAAAAAAGACCTCACAGAAACATGGAAATCTAGCAAGGAAAGGACCCAAGATAAGTCACGGTGCAACTACAGAGAGTTCATTGAAACAGGTAAATCTCCAGAGAGCAGAGAAACAATGAGCATGATAATCTGATGGTGGACATGCTCTGTTAAAATGTTCCTATCAGAGCTGCATCCTTTTTAGAAAGCAACAGGGCAAAAAATACTCAAATATGTTTACAAGGACATTTCTAAATAAGAACTTCAAATTCATGTTTTCTGGAACTGTCTTAAAATAACAATAAAACTTCAGCAAAACTGTTGAATGAAAATATAAAACACTAACACTCCAAGTTATTCTAAATGGTGATAGCTCACTTAATTAGAAAACTGGCTACAGCTTTTCAAATTCTATCATGAAATAAGCCACATTTCTGATCTGGTCTTGTAATTCTTCGCCTCTTGTGCTGAACATAGTTCTATTTGTTTGGTTCTTTGGAATGCAAATTAGATGCTAATTTCTTCTTCAAAAAAGTGGGATTTAGTCTCAAGAGAAGGACAGTCATAGAGGACAAGTCACAATGAGGAAAGAGGAGAGAACACAATAATTGGGAAAAGTATCTGAGAACACCAATGTACCAAACACCCATCATCCATTCCCTGGCTCAAACAAAATCCCTAAAGCTTGGCAAGCATATCTTCAAGAGGACACACTCCTCTCTCATGGAGTCTGTAATTTAAAAAAGCAGCATTTTCCCCCTTCCACAGCTATCATGCCTGTTTTGTCCTGAGTAAATCAATTGCTGCTCTTGCAACCAGTCTGGACTTCACAGATTCAGCCTTGAATGTCTGGCAGCAAGCAGTTGCTCTGCCCTGGGAGCAAGCATGGGGAAGCATTTTGATTTATGGCTAATTATCGTCTCTGCCCTTTCCTTTCTGCTCATGATGGAAACCAGGCAGACCTTGCTAGACTGGAACCAGAGAGCTTGTGAAGAGGTTAGATAAACACTGTCTTTTTGTTCTGAGCATGCACCATATCCAGCAGCTGATATGGGAGATACTGTGCTGTGGTGTATCATAAGAGTAGTAACAGCAACAGCAGTGATAACAACTCCAGAAATTCACCTGATTTTCCACAATTGTCAGAGAGAGGAATAGAGAATGTTTGCTCCCAGGAGGAGTGAAGAAAGAATCACACACCACCTCAGGGCAGCTACAGATATCAGCAGCAAGGAAGGCAAGAATTTACTTTCTTGCTTAGATTAAGACAATTTACACTGAAGTTTTACTTTCACAAATTGCTCTCTCTTGCTTGCTTCACCTGGAAGCATCATTTACATGAGTGTCTAACAGAGCACTCCTCACGTTCACGGGGAGGTTTATGAGGTTATGTTTATGTGGGATGAAGAAATACCCCAGCACTACTCGCTATAGGAAGTTGCATAGCTATCGATGACCTAAGAGCAAGTGCCCCAAAATGGTCTTTTTCAAGAACAAGTGACAGAACCTATTGCCTGATCTTTCTTGTACACCAGACAAGACAACCTATGACAACTAGAGAAAAATTTACTTTAAATTTATTTAATCCTGATGAGCCATCAGAACTATACATGGGATTTTTGAACCTGCAGAGCCCTTATTGGCTGCAGGGCCACCTATGCACAGCACATCTTTCTTTTCTGTGTATCAAAAAACCCCACAAAACCACCAACAACAGAGTGCATTTTATGCATTTCTCTCCTACATATCATATCTTTGCTGGATTAAATAAATAAATAAATAAATAAATTTCTGGTCCAGTAAGACCATTAAAATAACCACCCAGATGGATCGTTTACTGCATTTAAAGTTCCATTCCCTGTGGCAGGTAATCTAACGACACGTTCCAGCCAAAGAGTTTAGTCAGCCTGTAAGTTTTTTTCAGAGCAGGCCTACAAGGAATTAAAGACAGAAGAGATTTCACTGAATATTGATGGCTTGTGGGTTTTATTTAATGACTGGAAATAATTGAGGGAGCAGGACAAAGGCTAAAAAAAGAAAAATAAAGGAAAAGATTGATTACAAGTTATTACTGTGCAACACCAAACTCTAGATGCAGAAATTCAAATACTCGTAGGAATTACATTGATTTCAAACAGAGGAAATTTCATAACTTCACAAAAGGAAGAAATTTGCAAAGTTCTGTGCTGAATAGGGTGGGCACCTCTACTCTTTTTAACTGCAAGTTCTGACAATGGAGGCACTTCTCCTTTTAGATCATATTTTCCTAGATTTGAAAAATGAATTTGGCATGCCTCTCAGCTCCCTGATGCCTACTATCTGTAGGCTGTGTGTGCAAACAAGTATAGTGGGTGGACATGCTGGGCCAATGTTAGAGAGCAGAGGAAATGTGAGCAGTCCTTCTGAATCAAGAGATTTCAGTCTTCTGTGCTTTTCCAGGCCCCATGGAAAGCTAATCCTAACTAACTGGTGATGTTCTTTATGTCTGTGAATCATCCATTGAACCTTTGTATCCTGCTTCTTTAATTCTAGAAATCATATTCATCGTATTTTCTTAAGCTGTTGCTGTAGGATTTGCATAACTTAGCATTCATGATACACCACATTAGCAACATTATAGGTTTGTTTGCATGGATGTCACTGGAGTTACGAGTGAAAACTTGACTTATGTACACTGGTTTCAGTTCTATATTTAGAAAAAGGGGTTTCTTTTCAAAAAATCAACAGCTGGGCAATTTTCTGAATTATGTGGTAAACACCCAATGTAGGTTACTTCACATTACAGATTATTTGGTAACAGCAGCTCAGTTGATGGTTTGGGGATCAGCTGCCAGATCATCCCCAAGGTCAGAGCAATGGAATGCTTGAGAAAGAGTGCAGCAGCTGTCAGCTGGTTGTGCAACCTGAGCCCTTATCTTTTGGCAATTGGTGCATTCAGGTCGGTGAGCATGAACAAGCTACCTCATAAGGCAGGTAATGATCCAACAGGAGCACTTGCGCCCTCCCCAGAGCCAGGCTCTAACTCTCCAGCTGGGGTAGGCTGCTCTGTACCACAGCCTGCTGTAGAATGCCCTTAGAGAACATGACCGAATTCTTCTGGAGGGCCTCAGAAGAAATGGAGCGCTGAACTTCCCACTCCCAGTGTCTCCATTTTGCAGTTGGGGAACAGAACATGGAAACAGAGCCTTGCCCAGGATCATGCAGGAAATGCTTTAGGAATGATAGCATCCTTCTACACATTGCAGCTGTACCCCTGCCTGCTCCTCTGTATTTGCTTCACAGGGCAGTGACAGGGAATATGTTGGCAACTGGGGACTCCAATCCAAAATATTCCTTGCTGACCTTTACGATATGCAAGTTGGCCCAAGCAAATTTATTCAAATTGACCAGAGCAGACTAAAATAATTTGTTGAGTTCTGGCCTGAGGTAAATGAACTGTATGAGAAAAAAAGGCATTACAGCACACAAAGCCAGAAATTCCAGCACCACTGGGAGAATGTGTAATGTTACTGAAAAGAAAAGGAAATATTTGATTTACGACTTAGCATTTTCTTGCACTGACAAGAGAGACAAGTAATGTGGTGGATGCTCTTTTTACAGCTGGTCTCTTCCAAGTTCTTCAAAACCACAGCACAGTGAAGCTCCTGAGAGGTTTGAAGTGAACAGACCAGACAATCCATAACGTCAGACAAGAGTGAGGTCAGAGGGAGCACTGCCACCACCGCAGTGTAACAGCCACCCACTGAAAAGCTGCTGGGGCAGTTCAAGACCTTGCAGAACCCTCCTGGATCTGCCAGTTGGATTATGTTGTAGTTTCAATGGTGAGAAGACTTTTCCAGCAAATTGATGAGCTCAAAGATATATTTTTTCAACTAGGTTATCTGAGTCCAAAAATTAGACACTCCTTAAGCAGGCAAGCTGCTGATCTAATTCACAGCAAAGAACGTCCTTACCTTATTAAGTTGCTTATTGATTTTGCTTACTGACTTCTCTCTAAGTCAATAGTAATATGGAATTAAAGGGACTTAAATGGTTTTAAAGAGGTTTACAGATAGAAGCAATTTAAGTGATAAATTGTCCCAATTGAATCTGAGGAATATTACTGATGAAGAACAGAGAAGTTCACAGAAGCAAGTTGTAGCTTCCCTCTATGAATTGGGTAGTCCTTTAGATCTCTGTATCCAGTTAACTGGTGATATCAGATGATTTTTTTTGTTAGCACTGATCTTTTTTCTGTCTAGATATTCCCGGTCATCTAACCTCCTTCAACAGCTGTAAAATGTGAAGTCTACCAGACCGGTTATTTGTCTCATTTGCTAAAAGTTATATCTTTCAATACAGGGACTTTGGAAGTAGTTTCCTAACCAGTAAGGTAAGAGTGAATTAGGGTGTAGTCCTCTGCAAGAAAGAAATCCAGAATGAGTCACAAGGGAAGAGAATCTAAACTGGAGGGATGAGCAGGCAGAATCCTAAAGAAACTCCCATATTGTTCCAAGGAACACAAGCAGCTGATCCCTCTGCACAAGGCACTTCTTCATCTAATATAGACATATTCCTTCTTTATTTTTTAGTTTAAAAAAAAACCCTCTTATTTTTGTCATTAAAATGTCCCAAAAGTTTTTTTCGAGAAGTGTAGTTTGAACATAAAATGTCATTTTAGAAAGTCCTTACTATTTCATGAAATCAGACTATCAGAAAGGATCTTCCCACAGAGTGTTCCAGGTGTGCACTAGAAGAACAAACACTAACCCAGAAAGGTATTTCACTAAAATGAAAAAAAAACCCAACCAAAGCTGCTCTATCATCCTGATAAGTGACTAGAAGCCAAGTTTCTCTTCTTTGGAAATAAAAGGATAAATCTAAAAGGGTGATTAAATACTGAGGCAATAATCTTGACAGGACAGATTTAGTGTTTCAAATCAGCATCTACGCTCGCTGCTCTGTTCTGCCAAGCACCTAATCTATATCCACAGTCAAAAGTACACATCACATTAAAGTCAGAATGAAATGGGTATAGCTGCAACACCTTCCTTGTTATTACCACCAGTACAACACAAGGCGGTAATTTTGGTTCTTGATCCAGGTTTAAATTCATGCTTAATTTCATGTGCTGTGATTTACATAACAAATGCTTAAAATATTTTGATGACACAGGCCTTTGGCTCTTACAAACAACAAAGAAAAAAACAAAACATCTCTCACATCTATTAGCTTTACTATGAAAATATGTATTTTTTCCTGTATCTGGGTAGAGCAAATTCATTTTGACGCTTACATATAAACTCTGTATTTTGCCTTTTTTGATTACATGTGTTTTGATTTTGAAAGAAAGCTTCACAATTCACTAGATGTCACCAGACAGAGCTGCCTGCAGAGGTCTGTACATCTGGGTTACTACTTTGTACTTCACATCTAATTATCCAGCAGCCTCTCCCAGACTGATTAAAAGTCATGGTGCAAATCCAATATCCAATTAAATTATTCAAGGATGCAAATTCTTGCCTTCAACCTTTTTGTAGTACAAGACTGTCAGATTCTTTAAGTGGACAGTCAGTGAAAATACATTGTGTTTAAAGTGCAGAGAATAGCACATGGCACTGTTTTCACTCAGGGCCTGTATTTACTAAAAACTAAAAAA
>VZTE01004149.1:3080022-3144515 GCA_013397775.1 Eulacestoma nigropectus
AAAAAAAACAAACAAACCGAAAATACTCCACCTAAGACAATAGATTTCATTTAATTTGCTTAATAGCATTAAGGCAAACTACAAGCCTCACTCCATAAAAATGGCATTGAAAACCTCAGAAGAGTTACAGGGTTTATTGAATCTAGCCTTCAGGGAAAATGGTTTCCAGAGCTAAGTTAGTCACTCAGAGGGATTTATCCACCTGGTCCAGCGAGTGTCACGCTATCTCCAAGTCACCCAAAGCAGTGAGCTGGCCTCTCATTATGGCACACTGCAGAACAATGTGGGTTAAGTCCTCAGTGCTTGAGAGAACTGATGATACCATGTACTATAGTGATCTTTAATCTACTTCTTCTTTATATCTGCAAATAAAAATATTGAGCAGGCTTTTGCATCCAGGTGGGAAATTAAATTTAAAGGCCAAAATCAAAGAAGTTGCTTACTTAGTAACATTTCTGCACCCCAGTTATGAGCTTGTTTAGCAAAGATGTCTAATTTGACTTCCACCTGAGGTTTCACAAACTAAGTCAGGTTGGACCTGGACAATGATAGCATGAAACCAGTAGGACCACGCCTTTTCCAAACCAGTTGAAATAAGAGATATGCCATGAGACAAATGGTCCTTTTAAGAGACACCATTAGCTGGTAACACTTCTTCACTGTTAGTGCATCCAATACTCAACAAAGGAATAATGACTTGCCTCTGTGCTCTTGGTGGATAAGAAACAAAACTGAGGCCCTAGTAAAAAACTAGCATTCCTTGAGAGTAAGGGTGTTCTCTACATTGCTTTAAGGCAAACACATCAGACAATTACAGCCAGCCTACACAGCTGGCTCTTCAAGTTCTGGATGGTTGCTGCATCTTGCTCACCTCCTCCAGCACCCTGCCACACATGTCACGAGGGTTCAGAACAGCAACAGTGCAAGGCAACACCTGGAGTATTTCACCAGGGTGTTGCAACAGCAGGTAAAACTGGTTCTGTGTTATTTATATGCCTGCTGAGTGTTTGGCAAGAAGCTGTATAACACAGAGGAAACAATCTCTGACATTGTGCACACTCTGTTGGACTTCTTCAACATAGGCATAAAGAGACACAGGAAAAGAGAATAAACCAGGGGAGGCCAGTAGTATTAGAGAAACTGAAATGGCATCTCATCTTACCTCGACAGTGAAAAGCTCAGACGTCACAAATGTGCGTTCTTGTTTGATATCCAAAACTCTAGATCAAATAAGGGACAAATTAGAGATCACAACAATCCCCTGTCACTGCAAAGCAGTTTCTGTAAGTGTTTGGAGAGTAAATATCTTTCCTTCTTTCTGAATTAGACACAATTCTATGCTACAAAGGTGTTTTCAGATTAGAACAAAAATGAAGGAAATAAAACTTTTCTGCAATATAACAAGAAAAACCTTTGATTAGCTAGTTACTTACAGACTTTCCTTCAGAGACGCTTGGAAACATTTCTCAATCTTTAATAATCTTTCTGCTATTCTGTGATTATATTTCCCAACTATAAGTCTGATTTACCTTGCTTCTTCCCGAGCCAAAATCTCCAGTAGCTTTGACAGGTCTCCTGGGCAGTCGGAAATCACAAGGGAAAATCTGCACACTCTGTTGTCGAGGGTCAGGGCATGAGCTATGCTCTGTTGCAGCAAATGTAATTCCAGGTTTCCACTGCATATAACAACTGCCACTCTGAAAACAGACAGAAAAATAGCAGTTTTGATTTGCCCTTGCCTGTATAAAGAAACCATAAACCATAAACACTGTATCAATATCAGCCTAAGGTCTGCTGGAACCTCCCCTCACTAAGTATTACAAGCCAGAAGGCTCCTGGCTCTCAGTGTCTATTGTGAGCAGGTAGGGGAGGCCTAGAAGCTGGCTGCATTTGTTGGTCTGAAATGGTGTTTTCATTTTGAATTTCCTGGAGATTTGAGTTTTGTTAGAGATAATTACCTGGAGAATTGTAGGTCTAGGTTTCAAGTTTTAAAAATTAGACGTAATTTCCCCTGGGAGTTCTAAGTTTCGGCCTGTTACTGAACGTACAATATGTACGTTCAAGGCTTTCTCTAACCATTGATTAAATTCATCACAACCCTGAAAAATGAGTGCAGAAATTTTTGAAGAGCAAGGGAAGAGCCATATGATTAGTCTATGAAAATCTCTCTCTGCAGAGTCAAACCTAACCTCTTTGAGACCAAACCCTTGCATTTTCCCTTTTATTTTATACTGAAAAGTGTTGCTGCTCTGTGTGTGCTCTGTCAGCCTCTTCTGAAGAATTGCCTCAGCAGTATTTTAGTGTACAATGCTGTGCACTGGAAATTTTATGTTGTCTCGAGGGCATGTAAGTTTAAACACATTCTGGACTATGACCTGAGCCAAGGCTCAATCCACTTAAGTGCTGAGTGCTCAGGCTGAGAGGCAAGGCAGCACTTACCCACACGTTCAACACTAAGCACAAGGATAATCCCTCTGACTGTGTGGACATTTCTCAGGACTGAGAGGCAGGTGCCACTGGGCGACTGCAGCAGACAGTCTAGCTCCTGTCCCACCACAGACAGGGTTGGATTCCACAAGTGGAATGAGAGGAGACCACGGGCTGACAAGAGCAGGATGCAGTCCTGGCAGGTGTGACAATGCCTCGTGGAGCTGTAGCTGCCTTTGCCTCAAACATCTGAGAATCAAGGAAAGGGACGAGATTTGTCAGGTCTGCAGGCTGGCATTTGTTTCAACATAATCTTACCACCTGTGACTGGTCTAATCAGTCTGAAGTTTCTGCCACTGATGAGCCCCTTGCCAGTTCAGGGGCAGGAACTACTTTGTCACCCATTAGAACAACTAGATTTTCACCGTTTCCTGGGACCAAGGTGCTCAGTCCCATGCTTTTCCACAGTTCCCTGTTTGCAATAGCTGCTGTACCTTTTACCCTTCAACTCAGGCAGCTTCCCTGCCACCAATGCTGCAAGTCCAATGGCCCCTTCTGCATCAACTGTGGCTCGCTCATACTCCAGCAGTCTCAGCATTGAAATGAGGATGTCCTCCTCCCTGAAAGCAAGAGACTTGGGTCAAAACAAATCAAAAGAGCTCCCAAAAGTAGAAGATAATACATTTATGTGTAACTGGGTTCTTGCCATCCTCCCAGATACATATGACCCCAAGATGGTGTTACAGAATGCTGTGCAACTGGTGGTGAATGTACAACTCAGACTCATTATTAACTGAAAAGACAGGATGGCTTTTTTACTAGAATGTTACCTAAATCCTAGTACTAAGTATATTCCACAAATTTGGTCTTTTTGTGAAGATTTAGAATAAGTTTGTCAAGGCCTGCCTTCAAGTGTTGTAGAACACAAGGACAAGTTTTACACCCAGAGCATGACCAGGTAGTGGGGGCAGATGAAGTTTTGGCGAAGGGGTCAGTCTGGACAACACTTTTAGTCATACCACGTAGTTTTAGGTAGTCCTGTGAGGAGCAGGGAGCTGGACTTGTGATCCTTCATGGGTGTCTTCCAATGTGAGATATTCTGTGATTCTACGGTATGTGGGTCTGGGTTCAATGTCTTCAGTGCCCCTCTTGGAAGGAAAGGTACCCCATCACCATGCTCCCACAGCCTCTGCATGATGGCAGCTCCTGCCAACCTGCTGTCCACTGCACATGCAGAACCACCATACCCTGGTGGTACAGCACATTTTTCATATACAACAATGTTCATCCAGTATTATTCACTTCACTGTTTTTCTTCACCTACCTCACAGCAACAACTTTATCCACAAGCTTCCCAGTCAGCTGCAAAGAATTGCTGCCAAAGCAAACTCCGCTCACATCTGCAGATTGCAAAAGACAAAAATAAGAAGTTGGGTGCTTTAGACATATTCAACATTTTTTAGAGTCCTGGCTGGTTTGTGCCCTTAATGAGTGCAGCACACTGCTGTTACATGACCTTAAGTTGCTTGATTTTTTTTCACGTGACAGAAATGTGTTTGGTAATGAAAGACCAAATCTCATAAGAAGATTTTGCCATTTTGGACATCTTCAAGAAAATTCTGATAGTTCACTGGCATCGTTGCAGTGTGAGAATGACCCAGTGCTTTTCACTGTTCAATGAGGCTTGAAGGAGAGGAGACCCCAGCATAGCACTGGGCTTGTAAGCTCCAGCAGGACAGTTGGCTAAGAGTGCAGACACAGGCAGAGCTTATCAAGAGAAATTAGAAGTTTCTTACAAAGCTCCTGTTTCATCTAAAACTTCCAGAGATTTGAACATCAGGCCAACAGGATGTTCTTAAATTGCTTAACAGTTGAGGTTTTTTGAGCAAATGATAAGGAAACAACTGTACCATTTATAAACACTGTTATTCTGAGAACAGCTTTGTGTCTAAACATTTAAGCACTGCATCATTTTCCTTCCTTTTCACAAATTAGTCTTTTATACAAGAGCTTTCCCGTTGACTTCACTGGTTTAGATGCTGCATGCAAGCACAATGTTCAGATAAATACTCTCATATTTCTAAGTACTCATGTGCACTGGAAATAGTATTGTACCCCATCAGGGTGGTGGGGGAAAATGTGGCAGAAGTTGTTCTTACAGCTTGAACTAAATTCTGACTCTTCAGAGAATTCCTTTAAAATACATTTGAACTGAAATAATAAGAAAATAATATAGTTGAAGAAATCTGTTACAATCTTTATTTTACCTCCAAAAGAACACTGCCTTTTCTCACCTCCATAGAAGTGATGATTGTTGCAGGCCTGGTCTTCAGTTGGGTGGCCAGCTTTTAAGGACTCTTTCAATACTGGGAAACTTTCAGATTCAACTCCCTGAGGAAGAGAGTTGTTGTCACTTTTGTACAGAACCAGTTATAACAGAAGTTACCACCAAAGTAGACAGCAAAACCTACAGAAAGTTTCTTCTTCAAATTAACAATTAATTTCAAGTTGCAAAACAACCGTGCTACCACTAACCTTATTCTGTGGCTTACTTAGGACCAAACTTTTCCAGTAAGAACTTATTTCACAACAGAGAACTGGATTTTATTTGCTTTGGAAAAGTCTTCCCACACTTTTCTCTTAAATCCAGCCAAACAGCCAAGGGACAGGAACTTCCCTGGTTCTTACAGGGTCTTCTCTGAGTCAAAGTCCACAGGATCAGATAGTTCCTGTCCCCAGCATATGCAGTCTCTGCAAGTGTCACTAGATACCAGTGTCTTTTGTAAACAGCTCTGGTGAAAGCCACCCAACTGCAACACTTAATAGGTGAAAGGCAACTTACAATTATAGAAATATGTGGGTTGAGGTGTTTGAGTGCAGCAGCTGACCCTGCCAGCAAGCCACAGTGGCCTCCTGCAGGGAAAATCACTGCGTCCAGCTTTGGCACCTGCTCGTACATCTCCAGCCCCACGGTTCCCAGGCCTGACAGGTAGACAGCACTATCCTCCCTGTGGGAAGGAAGGGCAGAGATCAGCAGGGGTCACAGCTGTCAGTGCAGTAATAATCCAATCTCCTGCTTTCAAGACATTGTTCAGCAGAAAAAGATTAATATGAGTGTAAATCAGCAGCACATGAGGGGAGGAGGTGATCCAACAGGACAGTGCCATCAGAGGGACCATTGCATGCTGCTACCTACTGGGAGAAAACTTGTGCTGTAGACAAGCCCCTCAAAGAGTCTTCAGACTGAAGAGCACTTAACTCCCATTGTTATCAGGTGTTTACAGAGCTGGCAGAGAGAAGTCATGTTTTCATTGCCATCACTTCCTTCAGTTCCATAAAATTTAAATGTTGCAGTCGAAACTACAAGCAAAGACTCGAAAAGAAATCTCCTTCTCTTTACTTATCAGTGGATTTAGTGTTTGTGATGAATGGAAATATTCAAGAGATGTAAGCAGCGTGTTCAACCTCACAAATACCAAACAGATTGCTAGAGTTGTCTTTCCACAGTCCAGGACCAGTATCTGATACCTTTGCATTACTCTGGAAGACTCTGGAAGGGTAAGCGAAGCATTTAGTCATGCCAGAATACTCACTGGTAAAATACTTTCAGGCAAACGTAATATAAAGAATAGGGAGAAGCAGCATCAAAAAACTGGAGAAAACTCCACTATACAATCACGTGACTGACTTGGAGCTGTTTCTAAAAGCTGGTTTGCATTCTATTTACAAGCTAGCAATGACGTAAATGTAGAACTATATATAAGAAAAGAAATATGAGCTCCCTGTATGTTCTGCTTTTTCTGGCAAACAGAATTATAGATCCAATGACTGTATTTGATTTACTTGACCCAAGGGTGTTTGGGTACTAGGAAACTGTTTTTATTACTGTTAGACAGGCACAGAGAGGCTCAGCGCAGGAGCACAGAATTCCTGCAAGAGGGAGACCAAGGCCCTTGAGAAGTTACCTCACATGTACATCAAGACATCAAAATTCCTTAGGGCAAGGGTCCCTACAACTACATAAGAAAGGATGGGATTAATCAACTTCCACTACTGTAGCACGGCCACGGGAAATCGTAGTGGGATGGGTAACTGAATCCTTGTATTTATTGTCTGTATCAAGATACTGAAGGAGCTCTCTCATTCTTATATGTGACAAAATACATCACTATCCTCCTGAACAATTCTGAAGCCTTGTTCCCAAATAAGATTCAGATTCAGTTTGTGGAGCTACCCCTGTCATAGTTACATGGGGTACACAGGAAGCTGCAAAAATTAATGAAATCTTAGGATATTCAATGTAGGAATAAAGCTTCTCTAACAACTGAAAACTGTCCCAATGAGTCTGCTCTGGGCATGGAGAGCTGTTAGCAATTTAAATCAGTTTCAGATCATCATGTTTTCCTTGCTAACATCCAGTTGAAACATCAGTTCACTGATCAGACTTCAGCTTTTATAATAAAATAGGTGATTTTCATTGCATTGTGACTGATAACTTTTGCTTTATGAAAGCAAATGTATCTCTGAGTATCATATGCCATTGAGGCAAAATGAGGGAACAGGGCAGATAAATCTAAAGGCTGTAGATTGAAACAAGCATTTTTGAGCCAGAGCTAGAAACTTGGATGTTTGCCTCCTGAAATATGTGATACATCAGCAATCAAAGATGGGCTGTCAGGCTTCAGTTTTCCAATGATGTTTTGGTGTAGCAGCTAGAAGGCTCCCTTCCCATCTGCTCCAAGTAAAGAGCTCAGAGTCTGTTGGATGGAGTAACAGACTAATCAGATCACAACTGATCAGGTTCGATCAGCATTTAGATAGGGAGCTACACAAGAGAAAAAAGGGCTCTCAAGGAAGGAAGGTGCATAATTCAATCTGCAGCACTCTTTCCTCTCTGATTCACAAAGGAATCTTTCTCACATCCTCACAGAGCTACTGAGTTAGTTACTGGCAATAGTCACATTGCATTTATAATGAGGTCCTGAGCCCCTATAGTTAGTAAAAATTTCATGGCACCTAGGCAGCAATTAGGCAGCCTAAATGATTGAATTCCAATTTGAAAAATCACA
The DNA here is from genome assembly GCA_013397775.1 of Eulacestoma nigropectus. Taxonomy (NCBI): domain Eukaryota; kingdom Metazoa; phylum Chordata; class Aves; order Passeriformes; genus Eulacestoma; species Eulacestoma nigropectus. The sequence continues at coordinate 3,087,519 of VZTE01004149.1, forward strand.
TTTCCTTCCGGGGATTTCCCAGGATATTGCAGCTGGGTAAAAAGTGTCCTTCATCTATATGAATTCTTGCATGGTCATTTTCATGACACAGTATTTTAATTGCACTCAAGAAATGGGAAGAGCTGACAATGACACACCCATCTGCAGGGCATCGCCCATGCAGGTACAGCCAAAGACAGTCACGTAACGTCTGCTTCAGGAAGGGCAGAATGAATTACATGGTGAGGAGACACAGAGACCAAATTGCTAGGGATTTTATGCAAGCTGAATAATAGAATAGAATTAAACTGAAATAAAATGACATTGCGGAAGTTTCGCTCTAACACTTGGGAGATCAGCTGGTATTTTACGAACAGCTTTGGCAAGTGACAAAGAATGTGTGTCAGACCCACACTGGAGAAGACTGGCTATCCAAAAAGGTCCACATTACACTGGGAAATCTCTTCCAGTCTACACCTAACAAAATATTTTTCAGACATCCCATTATGAAAAGGCTCACGATTGCAGTGGGGTTTTTTTTTTCTTTTTTTTTTTTTTCAGTGAAAAACTGCGTCTGTGAGGTTTTAATTAAACAGTCACAGATTGCATAACTCTGTTTCTTGTAACCTGAAACCTGAAATAAATCAGAGTGCTTTAATATGATTAATGGTAGTGTGTACATTTAGAGTTCCTCAGTGTTGGATGCTGAAGTCCTACACATGCATTGTCCCTGGAGCTTCATGAGCCTGGAGAATATCTACCTTACACAACTTATATCATTATTTGGGGAGGAGGGAAGATTAGACATCAAATTACGATAAAATAATTTCGTTCCTATGTGCGAACGTGATAGCTGATGCAAGCCAGCTGAAAGTTAACACATCAATTGAAAAATGGCTGAGAGAAATTTGGAAATCACAAAATTATGGAAAACTCAGGTTTTCAAAGGAGGCTAAAAGTGTATAAAATTCTTTGGGATTTAGGGCACCTCATTGCCCACCAAAAATCCCAGTCTGGGACAAGACTGTCTGCTGGCAGACCAGGCACATGAACCAGCTTTGTGTGCCACTGGCTGCTGGCAGAGCTAGCAGAGGAGTTGAACAGTGCAATTTGTAGAATTGCCTTCCCAATACACCACCTGGGAAAGAAGTGAGGACTTCCTCTGTTCGGCTCATTCTGGGATCTTCTTTCCAAGCAACATCACTCATTATTGCTGTGTTCAAGGCAGCAGTGCCTGGGAGCTGGAGGGGAATGGGCACTCACTGCAGGAGATGCCATACGAACACCAAGAGTGGGATGAAGCCCACACAGAAGCAGCAATGGTAGGGGGAGAATAACATTCCGGTTCAGTGCATCAGGAGGACCACTGTTAATGATTCACCCACCCCTCTGTGCTTTTGGAAATCCTTCTTGAAGAAAGGTTAAAAAAAAGAGGGATCTGGGGGGGGCAGAAATAAATAAGAGGCTACAGAGATTATAAAGAAGAGGGAAAATGTGTCAGTTCTAAGTATTTTTGCCTATCTTATCTCATTCGTGTTTTTCTTAGATCTGCCTTGTCCAGTGACCTCAAATAGTTCAAATTCAGATTTATGCTCATCCTTAGCTACTTTAAATATATGTGTGAAGCAGCCTCTTAATAATCTTTTTCTCAAGGCAGTATCAGTTTTGTTCCTCACACCAGATATGTGAAAATCTTAAGAGCATTAACATTTTCTTGCTCCACATTATCCCACTGAAACCTTTGCATTAAAGATTAACTTCTACCCACCTGACTTCAAACAGAGACCAGAAATGAACACTAGCCTTAATGCTTTCTGACAGAGTTCCTAAAGAATTAGCCTGTAGCCACTATCATATCGGCCCATAGAAATCCCTAATCACAAAGCTTGCCAAATTTAGGGGAAGAGAAGACTGTTTAATTTTGGTCTCCACCCCCAGCTGTTACAGAGAGACATGATTTGTGTCTGGGAACACGTAACTGTCCATATTCCAGGTAAGAGGAGCATTTTGATGAGCTGTGATAACATTTTAATAAAACTAATTGTTTTTGCAGAGCTGTGCAAGCATCTAATCAGATCTTTCTAATGAGCCTGGCTTTCACTTACTCTTCGAGGTACAGGTAACCATTCTCCTGCGCCAGCCTCCTTGCGTGCACCTGGGAATCCTTAGCTGTAGTGCCGTAGGAGATAACCATGGCGCCGTACTCACGGCACATTTTCACCCTGGCCGGAGCCGTGCTGGTTGACATGATGACAAACACGGGAATGCGGAGCTCTGAGGCGTGGTAAGCAACAGCCATGGAAAAGTTACTGTCCGAAGCCACGATCACCCCTTTTCTTTGCTGATCCTAAAAAACAGGGTTGCTTATCACACATGATATAGTGTCACAAAGTTGTCCCATATGATCCTGGATCATTCTAATGACCTGCCTTCCTTTTTGCCCTTTGCTAGCTGATTGAATTGTGATATTATGGTACAGTATATGCACGTCTGGTATGACCTCAGGATTCACACACAAATCTACCCAGCACAAGATCAGTCTCTGTGCCTGCACTCCTCTGGGTTCAATTCTTGTTCCATTGGAAAGAGCTGAAAACCTCCAACTGATCACAGAAGAACTGATATCTGGTCCCTCAGAGCCGATATCTCTGCTCTGCCTGTATGAAATTACTTCATTTCAAGCTTCCTTCTAATAGAAGATTTGATTTACATTATTACGAAAGGCAGGAATAACCACGGCTCTGGGCTGTTGTCTCATGCCTATTATAACAATTATTGCTGCAGAGACTCAATAACCTCCTATGACAAATGATAAACAAGCTATTCATGTAAGAATACTGAAATTCATTACAAAATCAATTGGTGATCTAGATCCTTGTCATCACTCATTGTAATTCAATTTCATCATCACTCATGAGTTTAGTGGTTTCAACATATCAGAACCAGAGTACACATAAAAACACTTGCATCTAAATGCCACAGGAAAATGCTGATGTTTCCATTTTGCAAGCTTTTGTTTCAAACATTAAGAATTTCACCAGCAGACCAGCCAATTGTAAATAAAGTAGTATTTTACATTCAGACCTGTGTTCACATGCTGTGTTCAGTACAATGATTCTCAAGACAAGAAACACTGTGATTCCATGGAGATTAGAGGTAAATTTATCTCCAACTCTGCTCCATTTTTGTGAAGCAGAACGAATCTAATCCTTTCGGAAGGCTGACATTTTGCTATACCTGAGGCAACGACATCAGAAGGTAAAGTACACCCCGTTCCTTCACAGATCCCGTGTACTGGAGGAACTCCTTCTTCAGGTAGATGTCCATCCCATACTGCTTGGATAACCTAGAATACTGGAGTAAATAAATAATATTGTGGCAATATATCTACTATTAAGAAAAATCTCCCACACCCCATCAGCTGCCTGTTGAGGCATGAATTCTACTGTGTATGAGCTCCAAGAAGTAAAATCTGTCATCTGTTTCCTTAGAAATACACGACTGTGTGTTGTTACCTACCAGGTCCTTCTAGTTTATAGAGGTGATTTTCAAACTCACAGCAGTGAAATATGGGACACATGCCATTAAGAACTCTGAAAATAGCACTTGTTTGGGTCTTACTGTTCAAATACAGGCATTAAAATAAATATTTTCAATTATCTCAAAACCCATGCTTCCAGCACTTGCCAGAACTGGATACTGAATACCCAAAAAATAAGGTCATCATCTAATAGATACGAAAGCCATCAGAAAATTCCTCCTTGAGCCCCCGTTATGGCTCTGCTATGGTTTCTGCCACAGATTCACTACTGAATATTGTCTATTTTGCATCCTAAGGCCAGTAGACTATGAGTAAAGACATTGTTTACTCAAAGAAATATGGAAGTAATAAAAAAACCTATTTCCCAGGACTGCAGGTATAAGCAGCAGCTGTTTGGAAAAGCTTAGTGTTTCGAACAGAAAGGATGTCTGAGCTGAGGGGAATTAGCAAGGACATTACATGTGATGCAGTGCCCAAGTGCATGATTTTTAAAAATTTTTAATGGCAAATATTTGTTAAGTTTTACAATAAGACACTCCCAGCATGTATCAACACACTAATTTCCTATTACCATATTCACTAAACTAAGAGTTTTACATAAGACAACGTCTGAAATAGGGCTGCAGTTAGCCTGTGGGTGCCAGCTCCCCAGGCTTACTGCAGCTCTATTTCAGAATTGGCTCCATATCCTCTATTGGCTGCCAAAGCAAATGAGGCCCTGGTGATTTAGGGGATCAAGTCCTCATTTAAGATAAGTCACAAGGTGAGACAGATTCAAAAACAGCATGACAAAATATTTATCTCAAGCAATATCTGGCGGTGTCATACATAAAACCTATAGTGTATACACTAATACGTGCTGACATGCTTTTCAGACTGTGGGACTTTCCAAGTGAATTTATATAAACTAAATATATCTGAAACAGATACTTGCTTTAAAGTATTCAGTTAAACTACATGTTTCAGGTGAATGTTTCGAGGCTTTTTAGTGGATTTACAAGCATATGTTAAGTTCCTCACCCATAGGTGGGGCCAGATTCTCTATTTTGCTTCTGAAAATCCTGACATAAGACCTACCTCTTGCTGCTCCTTTGCAAATCTGGCTGCAGAACCGAAACAATGGAAAGCGCTTAGTACACTAATAGGATAATAGCTTATATCCTAAACATCCTAATCTAGGGAGAGTGCCTATGCAAAATAGAACAAGAACACTATAAAAGAAACACTACCAGTTCTTCACATACCATACTTGTTTTTGTAGAGAATCTTGGATTCTAGAGCGAACAATCAGAAAAAGGATTTAAGGAGATGAATCCTATGCATAATAAAGTTGCTAAGTTTCCTACATTTAGTCACTCTGTCATTAAGTCACTCTTTACCACAGGGGTGGTGTACTTTAGATTGATATTTTTCTATAATTTTGCTACTCAGTATTTTAGGTTATCCCTTTCGCCTTCCTTTAACTGAGGGTTTTATCATATAGCCTAAATATAGCAATTACTTCTAACAAAGCAGACATCAGTGCTATTTTCAGCTGAACTGACCTGATGTGCGACCTCATAAGAGTCATTGAACCAGCCTGTAAGATTTCGCTTTAGTCACCGTGATCTTATCTAAGGACTACAGATGCCACGTCTAACGTACAACACACAGCACAGCCTTCCTCGGGCCTCCACAAAGCTAGCACAACACAACCCTTACAGCTCCTTCATCAGTAGCCAAACCAGGTGTCCAATTTCATGTCAATTCCATGTTTTCTTATGCTCACTACCTCTTTGATGTTACAATTCACTCATGATGCCCTATCTCAGCTCCAAGGCAAACTCCTGTCTAAGGAACAGGATGCTCCATCCATGGTCTCACCTGCAGATTAGGAATCACCCTGCAAAGTGTTTCTCCCTTCAATTAACTGAATGGATTATAGTCACACTCACCTTTTAATCTAAATAGATGTCCTTGAAAGGGGCTCTCAATGATGAGTTAAAGGTTTTCTGTGTTTTTCTTGACACCACTCTGTGCTTTTGAATCAATGTACGAAATGCACTAATGACTTCTGCAGAAGCATTACTTTGAGTAACAACAGTCATAGGCTACTTTCACACTAAAATATACAGGTTTTTAGATGGATATAGGTTTTCCACTATTCTGATAATTTTAAAAGCATAGTTCATAAAAAAAGACTAAAGAAAGTGAGATTGTTTAGCTTGACACAGTAAATGCAGAAAGGGGATACAACTGGGTTGCATAAATCTGCCAGGGACACCCAGGAAAAAGGAGCTATTTAAGCTGAGGAGTGCCATGGTTTAACCTCAGGTGGCAACTAAACACCATCCTACCACTTGCTCATTTCCCTCCCCCTGTGCTCTGGGGGGGGATGAGAATTGAAAGGGTAAAAGTGAGAAATCTCATGGGTTGGGATAAGAACAGTTAGCAAGAATAAACAAACAAATAAATAAATTACAACAACAACAATGTAATTAAAAGGAAAATAACAGAGAGATACATAAGACCCAAGAAAGACAACTTATGCAATTGAAAACAAATGCTCACCACCAACCAGCTGATGGCCAGCCAGGCCCTGAGCAACAGGCCCCAACCAACTTTTGCCCTAATTTAATTGCTGAGCAAGGTGTCATATGGTATAGGATGTCCCTTGGGTCAGCTGGGGTCAGCAGTTCCAGCTGTGTCCTCTCCCAACTCCTTGTACATCCCCAGTCTTCTCACTGGTGGGGTGGAGTGAGGAACGGAAAATGCCTTGACTCTGTGTAAGAGCTCCTCAGCAGTAACAAAAACATCTCTGTACTATCAACAATGTTTTCATCACAAATTCAAAACACAGCCCCATACCAGCTACTGTGAAGAAAATTAACTCTACCCTAGCCAAAACTTTCCCACATTCCAGCCAAATCTTTTGTGCCACCTTACAGCTGCAAACTGTCTTGGACCATGTCCTTTGACACAAAACACACTTCTTCAGTAACATGCTATAAAAAGCCCAGCTTTCCTTATTTTGGGAATGCTAGGCTAAAAAACCGCACTGGAAGTAGTTATGATGTCTCTGGATCAGCAGGCATCATCTGGGAATGAGGACAACTACTGCACCTTGAGGACCCAACCACTTCACTCCAGGGACCCCAAGCAGGGACTGAGATTGCAAGGTCCTTTCCCTGTGCATGCCAGTAAAACAATCCACAAGGATTCATTGAGAGCGTGACTTGGGGCTGCTGCTAGGAACCATCATGTGGCAAAGACACTCTTTTCACCCACCAAAAGGAAAAGAGGAGATTAGCCACAGAGTGCCCAGAGAAGCCTTCTTGAAGAGCTCCCAGCAGTAGAAATACACTATGAAAAAGTGTAGAAATACAGTACAGCTTGCCACTGCACTTCTCTTATGCATTAGCAGATCTTGTACGTTGATAGGGGTATCTCAGTCATTTCTGTACCTAGACTGATCAACAGGTGCATGTGTTTGTGTGTCTCTGTCTTACCATCCTTATTTTGCTGAAGACACCTGTGGCAGAAGCACCTGGTTACAGAACATGTCCAGCCCTTCCTGGTTGGCCTGACTGAAAAGGGAAATCTGTACCTTCAAACTTTCCAAATATGAGGGCTGGTTCCAAACAAGAGTGGTTTGGAACCACAAGCACCCACAAGAGTGCTTACCCAAACACTGGTAGTCTTCCACCTCCAACTCAGGTTCCTTGTAGCAGGAGTTTTTCACTGGGAGCATAATATCACAGTGCATTAAGTCTATGCCTAATGTGGTTTATCCTTTGTTTACAGGTCACTGCAATCTTTGAGGATTTAGGTCAGTGTAAACAGGTAAGAAGAAAATTATTATTGACAGTTAAATACAACTAATATGAACACAAGTCTTCTCACACAGATCTATCTGCTGCAATTCACAAAAACTCTGCCTTCATTTCTGATCAACATTCATAAGGAAAAAGAAAAGAAACACTGAGAGAATGCAAAACCATAACGATTCCCTACCATGCAAGGGGTTTTCTGAACACCACACTGGATTTTGAAGGCTGCTGCACTAATGTCTTCAAATCGAATCAGCTTGTTACAGCTTGCCAGGCTGGTCCTACTGCTTGGCTGAGGGATGCAGGAAAGGGCATCCCTAAGTAACTCCTCATTTCGGCTCACTATCTTCATTTCCCAGGTCTTCACATCCCCGTTCAGGTAATCCTCCTCACCAAAATCCTTTAGTCTCTCAGGGTTGATAGAGGGTGGCTTTTGCCTAATAAGGCCATTTCTTATGGGCACATCCCTACAGCAGCGAAGATCACAAAGTGCTGGGATATCTTGTTGCTTTATTTTATTGTCATCTCTGAAAATAAATAACAAAAACTTGTTAGAAAAGCTTGGATCATTAAAGGGTTGACGTTCAGCATTTAAAAAGGATGCACATCTCAGTTGCTCCTCGCAAGCCTCAAACAGGCAGACTGAGTTACTACTGTCATGTTATGAATATGTACCTGCACTGACAGATACTCTAACCTTCCAGCTGTTAGAAAAGCCACAAATAACCCAACATGTGGGCAAACTGTGAAACTGTCCTACCCAAGAAAATAAGAAATATATAATCTGTGTTGTCTGGACAGCCAGACCTTCCTTAGTACTCAGTACTCAAAGGTCAATGATCCTAGTTCAGTGCTTCCAAAAATTTTGGAATAACTGGAATTGTATTTTCTGTATGCAATTCTACCTTTTTCAAAAAAAGGCAAGTAGCTACTGGAGACCATTCCCATAAACTATTAATGGCAGTAACAAATGCCACTGCATTGTACACAAAAGGTCTGCTCTCTGCCCTTGCATACTCGCAGAGCGTGCTCTTGACAGCCATCAGCTGCCTCGTGACAGGAAGGAAATTACTTTGATAGGGGATAACAATTATATCCTCCTACAGAGCTAAAGAATTAGGCCTCCTGATCTGTGGGTTGACATTTCATAGGTAAATACACACATGTAGATAAGGCAGAAACGTGGTGGCACAAAAATCTCCTTCCCCAAGAAACTTAGGAGAGACAACACTGCTACAAAAATTTGCCAGTTTTGCTACCTTCAACTGCCTGACTCTGGTCCACATTGTTCAGTTCACAAGGAACAATGTACTGTAGTGCAGGATTTTTCAATCCTATTAACAGATAAATGCAAAACTTCTAGGAATTCTTGGAATTTGGAGATTATTATGGGGAAAAGAAGCATTAAGCAGAAGACCAGTGATTTGGAAAAGAGCTGATACCACTCCTGGTCTGTGGCTATGGTTACACAGATGGTATAAGCTCCTCTACATGACTCGCTATTAATCTATTAGGTAGAAATGGTTTTCTAAAACAAATACGTTAAATTATATCAGAGATTCCAGCATTGTCTCCAACAAAAAATATTTACCTTTTTCCTAAAATAATTTGGGTCTAAATTTTGCAGTTATTCATCAGCAAGGCTGGCTAAAGCACATTATACAGCAGTGATCAGCACTGTAATATGCTTTGCAACAACTTCCAAAAGAATTTTTAAATATTTAGAAACATCTGTTTTTTGAGCAATTGCCCACTTTGGGCAGTATCATCCATTTCCCTAACGGTATCAATAATCTGTGCCAGTAGCTCTGCTTCCTACTACATTTCCAATTCTTCCACTGAGGAATTCACATAACAATATGGGCAACATAAAACGTTTTATTATTAGAATCAAGTAATATACCAGTAGCATCCATCGTTCTGTATATCTTCACAGGAGACAATTTTGTAGCATGGTCTTCTCTCTCCAAAATTAACGAGAACACTAATTTTGTAAGATAAATAAAGTATATACACATTTGTAACCTACTTATGTTGAAACTTGTGATTTAAAGTATTTTCCCAATACTGTATCTTAAAGCTGATACAACCTAACAGCAGGCATTCTGCTTTCAAATCAAATAACTTAACAAGTAGCTCTATTCTATACTTTTCTGCATTTTTGTTCCATTGGGGTTAGACAGCTGGAACACTTCATAAAGATGTTAAGCTTCCACTGTTAATTTGGGTGCACATTAGTCTGCTTAATGCAAAGCTGAGAACCAGATCAGATTGCCTCTCTGTGAACTTGTTACAGCACAGCCCCCAGCAAAAACAACAGCAGCAGCATCCAAGAGGCCCCAGCACTGTTAGAGTTCATTCCATACCCCTCCCTTCCAAAAAAATATTTTCCATATCACAGACTCCCATAACCACTCGAAAAGGAAGAACAGATATATCTTATTTCTAAACATACTATCTAAAATGTTTAGCAAGCATTAGCAATGAATTATGTTTCTTACACTGGAAATGGGTTAAAAGGGTGTAGGTAGAGTAAAAAAAATTGGCAGATGAAAAATTTGTTATTTTATGGGTCAAATTTTTTATCCAACTGGCATTTGAGATGGAAGAACAATTCTCATTTTTCATTGCATCTGTTGCAATCAAAAAGTCCATAAAAATACCCAGCCAAAGATGACCATAAGAAGTTTATCGACGAAGCAGGATTCTGTGAGAAAGTAGAAGCGCATGGTAATGCCTCACCACACTAGTGCCATCAAATATTTGTATCTGCAAATAGAAAGACCTAAATGGTACATTGATTTTTTGCCCTAGTCTTAGGTTTCCCTTTTTTGGCAGAAAAAAAAGGAGGGAAGTAAATCAGATTCTCAGTCCTCGATGTGCAGCACCACTCTCACGAACAGTGAGTATCTGCTCAAGACTCCAATGGAGACAACACCTTGTGACCATTGGAAAAGAGGAACAGAAGTCAAACAGCTGTAAAATATGTATAGGCTTTTCAGGCTTGAGCTAGGTTTAGAGCACATCTGAAGTATTACTGTCTCAATATTTTATGTGAAAAATATCATACATTTGCATCTGAAAGGTCAGCAGCCTCTTTATCAAGGGGATATCATCATTCTATTGTATATACATGTATTTTATGTATTTATTTCAGAATAACTTTGATGCTCCTTCTACACCCGCATGTTTCATTTACATTAGAGAAAATTACATTTTCCCATATTGAGCCCACCTGAATGTGCCACAGACCCTCCTAGAGCTCTCAAACTCCCAAGGTAAACAGTGGGCTGAGGTTTGATCACATATCACAAATGGGCAGCTAATGACCCTGTTGGGTCAAAAATATTTCTTGTCTCAAAAGCATTCCACATGCTTGGCAGAGATCTCTATGGATTTCTTTTACAGGAACAGCCAAAGCAGGCAGCAAAGCATGCAAGTACTCACAAAAACACAGCACATGACTTCTCTAGCATAGTAACAAAAAATAGCCCCTACTCCAGTCATCATGTCCACCAGATGAAGATCTGAGCCAATATAAATATAAACGCCGGCATTATAAAAAACTGTTCCTTTCTAATGGAGCTTTTCCTTTTTTGGAGTTTGTCAAAAGTTTTCATTAAAAGGTCTGTTTATTTCCAGACGTAAAACAAATACCCAGCTGTCAAGCTTTGTTACATGGTTATAAATTACAGCATTTTACCTTTAAAGTGATTAGTAAAAGCAAACATGAAAATACAGTTTATAAACCTACTTTTTCAAGAACAGCTGCTCAGCATAACTGGAAAAAAAAAGAGAAGATCCGTATGCAAACATTCCATAAATAATTAAGGCACAGGAAAAAATATAATTTGTTTAAGTAGATAGCTTTACATATTTTAAAATCTCAAAGTCACTGTTAAGACAGTGTGTACCAAAATGTACTCTTACAATAATAAAAAGCAGCCACTTGGAATGAGTAATTTTTCTGTTTCCAGTTTGGTTTTTAGAACATACTGATAATATCCATCAAGTTAAACAGCAGAAGGGAAAAAAATTTTCAAAAATAGTAATATTAACAAACTAAGAAAATAATAAAACTAGCAAAAATAATCTTGGAAAGATAAAAGGCAGTAATGAATACTATGCCTAGAGACCACAACTGCTGCCTTCGTTAGGCAGAGGAAGAAGTGTCCAAGCAGTTGTCCTGCAATGATGGACAGCTGCATGTCCCCATCAGGTGAAGCACGTGCAGATTGCCTCCCTCAGGACCCACGAAACAGACTAAACAGATCGAACTGATGTGCTGGATCTCCTCAGCCTCTAAAACTGAAGGAGCAAAATCTGCAAAATCATGGATGTCCAGGGAATAGCAAATTGTGAAAGACTAGTCACCACTCTGCCCAGTATAAATGTTAGAGGGAGATCATATGAAAGTATCAGGTAGAAAATTTTAAATTTCCCTTCTCAGAGAAAATAATTAGCTCACAGAACTCATTGCCAGAGGACTCTATGAAGAACAACAATGTAAACGGGCTCCTAAAAATATTGCACAACTAAATGGAAGTAGTGACCAACACACACATCATTCAAGAGTTGATCTGTGGTTCAGGAAGCCCCTGAGCACTCTGCAAACTCCAGGAAAGCATATGAGAGAAAGCATCTTAGGTGACTTTTTTTCCTCTCAGCTCCATTACTGGCCACCACTAGAAAGAGGACACAGAGGAGGACTGCTCTTTGGTCTGAGCCAGTGGTGCCTTTTTGATTGCAGACGTACCCAACATCAGCAGGTGGCCCATTTGGCAGCTTTTACGCTTTCAAAATGAGTCACAACAATATGTTTTGAGGCAGATATGAAGTTGGAATTATGGATATACATTCCCATGTACTGCTTCACAGATGGAAATTCAATTGTCACAAAAGGAAACTAATCTTAATATAACACTGAAAACGCAGCTTTTCTTTGTCGTTTCTACAGCAGCTTTTATCATCTGCATTCACAGCGATACACATTCACTATTAAGAGGGACTGACAGTGTTGCAAAATGTGGAAATGTAAACATTTTCTTAAGAAAGGATGTTCTTTGATGCTTGATCTTTGTGTATTTTCAAGCCCAATCGACAAGAACGGAGGTTTAATCCATGAAACAGATAGCAGCTAACAAGCTCTAAGCGACGTCCATGTGCTAGAAAAGCAAATTACTCGTCGGTAGAATTGCCTTGGTAACATTTAGGGCTTGACATGCTTCAGTGATCTCGGACCTCAGAGGAGGCTAACAAAGCCTGGGGGGAAAGGATGTACCGCTGATAGTGGACACAAAAAATGCAGAATTTATGGGCCCCAAGGCCATTTGGCAGAATTCCCAAGATAAAGAAGAAACTAACAAAGCAAACTCAGCAGCTGTGCTGAAATCAGCTCCGACTGGGTAAAAGCTGATTCTGGCAGGGGCAGATCCCGACCACCAACCCAAGAAACCACTGACCCAAGAGAAGAGAAAGACTGAGCATTGAGGACTAATTAGCATGAGAAACAAGGGAATCATTAACCAATAGAAGATGGAATACTAATTAATAAGAGAACTTGTAGCAAATGAAAGCTGATTCCTTTGTTAAAATGTATAGATAGCAAAAAGCATTGACAGTTGATGTGCTTGATTTGTGGAATCCACAGAGCACGCAGGCTTGTGCAACTCTCAAGTATAATGGATGGCTCTCTCAGTGTGTAGTTATTGGCTTGTTGCACACCAGGTAAGGAATCTGACTTTTGCGGACAACAACAGTATGGCACAAGTTCTGTAGAATACTTTAGCATTCTTATAGACTGTGCCGTGACAAGAAGTTCCAACTCCAATGCCCAGCTTGGGCTAAGCAGTCTCAAAATATCAAACTTGAATTCCACTTCAAACTTACATGCACGTTCTCTCCATGTGGATTTTTAATTTTGTCCTTTTTTGATGTTTCTTAAGCTTATACCCTGCCTTATATGCTGCCTTATATCTTCAGGCTCCCTGAAGACCTTCCTGGAATACACTGACCGAGAGACATTGGTAAGATACAGTTTTAGACATATTTGTCATCTGCTCTCAGGTAACTGGGCTCAGATCTTACACCTGCAAGTTCAGAATACTTCTTAAAGCAAAATGTGACCCCTTTAAAGTCACTTCTGCCTCTTTCCTCAAAGTGTTGAGCAGAGATGGATCATGTACAGGGGGCAAGGCAGGGGGAGCAGCCTGCTGCAGGTAGCAGTCTGCTCAGCTTATGACTGCAATGGGACTGGGGCTGGGATTTCCTCTTACAGGAGTGAGAAAGAGGCAATCCCATGATGTGACAGAGAGGGCCTTTTCGCTCATCCAAATCCCTTTTACCCAGAACCTCTCCAGCTCCATTAATCCTTCTAATTCCATGTCCCAGTGCTGTCTCCTCTGACTGTTCTTGATGCCTGAGCCTCCCAGACCCCTTTGATACTTTCCTTGTTTGTTGCCATCCCCTTTCCCAACAGCTCATAAACATTCCTGTTCCATCTCAACTCCTCTTCTACCTTTTTACCCTTCCCCAAATACATCCAAATACTGCAATAGCAGCAATTTTTTAAAGCATCTCAGCAACTTGTGCAAGTGGGACTTCATGAAAGACAAATGGTAGAAAAATAGAGGCTTGCTGAGATAAAAGTGTTAAGAAACATTGTAACAGATGTCGCCTTCACTGTCAGGAATTCCCCTGTACAGTGTCTGAGTGCCCTGCACACCGCTACAGGGTGACAAGTAAACTCCTGCAGGCAAGGAGAAGCAACACACTAGATCTCTCTTTGACAATTCATTTAAAATAGATTAAAGACAACACTGCACTCAAATATGGCTGTCTTGAATTATCAGTATTTTGTGTAATACTAGTACTTAGAAACACCCATTCGAGACTGTATCACTCCAACTAGTGGCACATACAGGATGGAAATACAAAATGCGTGTCTGGCATTTATATACCTAAACCCTATGCAAAGTGATTGTTCCTAAATCACATAGGAATCACCAACACCTTCCCCTAAACAGAAAGACAAGTTCAGCAAATATTAGCTCAACTTTATTGATAGAAACTGGGACACAGACAGATCCAGTGACTTGCCTAAGACTTCCGCAGGGCTATTTATCAGAGTGCCTTAAAGACAAACAGATCAGGGCTTAGTAACCAGCCTGTATGACAAAAGTGTAAGCACTGTGACCATCCAGCACAGATAGGTACATAATAACCAAGCCTTGAGACTGAGCAGGCTTTTATAACTCTGCTCACCCCCTACAGGTCTGACAAACCCGCGTGCCACTGCACCAGCAACACACACAAAGAAAGCTCAAGCTCATGTAGGAAACAACCAAGCTGCATTATCACCTCTGATAAAATCTCTCCTTACTTTTAGTAAGTCAGACTTGCCAGCGCCTGAGCCTAGCACTATATCTGCCTTCATCTGTGGTCGTAGTCTATTGCCATTCTTCTCTACACACTATGCACACATGGTTGCTTACTGCTGACAATGGCAACTGGGTGGCAGCTGCTAAATAGATAACACTAGAAAAAGCAATCTGAAAGCAAGAAGAATTCACAAGGCCACCCATCATGGAAGTGTTGAAGCAGAGGTAACCAACTGTCCCTCAAACAGACACATCCCTCTCAAAAGTTCTTATAAGACATTTACAGCTGTGAATGTCAAATGATCACTGCACACAGTTTGGCAGCTAAAACTCTTCAAGAGATCAAACTTTTTCCTAAGCTGGATGTATTCTGAGTCTAGAGGTTTTCTGGTCACTAACACATCTCCATGATTCACTTGTAATTAGGAACAAACAGCATAATTTAAACTAGAGAAAAGAGTGGTCCTGTGCTGAAAGGAGATTCACAGTCCACTGCAGAAGAGGTCACATCATAGGTGACTTTGGGCAAGCCCTTTTTGCAGTGCAGAGCTGGGACCTTGTCTTCCCCTTTATTAACAGCATCAGGTCCACTGAAAAAAATTATGTTTTAAATGTTAGCAACATCTGCAACAAGGAGATGTAGAAAATGAGAATTGTCCCCTCTTTGTACCACATCTGGCAAAACCAGAGGGTAATCCTGTTAGTGGTGTCCAGATAATAAAACTGAGGGAGAAACAAACTATGGAAAAGGTTAAGAATGAGGTTGTACAACACCACCATTCCATGTGTGTGCACAGCCTCAGCTCATGCTACACAAGAGCACTAGATGACTCTTAAATTCCATCTGCACCATCCAAGCCTGAAAACAGGAATTTAAGATCACCATAAGCACCATAACAAAGACAACCACAGAACTGTAATAACAGGATCTGACACGGATTATCCCAAGATAAATTTTCAGCAGTCCATTGGCCTGCCTAGGGTTATTTCTGACACTGTACTCACGAAGAAATAAAAAAAGCTGAATTCCACAGACTAAAAATATTCAAATCTCCACTTCTTCTAGTGGATAACTCCAAGAGCAACTCATACCCACAGAATCTTATGAGATTATGGAAAAATACAAACAATTTCCTAGGTAGTTTTGTTTGGTTTGATTTTTTTAAGAAAGTAAGGAAAGGAAAAAGAAAGCATTACCTATACAGCACAGTGACTAAATAAACAACGAGGCGAAGCAAAACTCCAACTATGACACCATAAGGAGGCAGGAGGGATCCAGGGATTATCATGTCCATGGGCCTGGCCCTGGGTGAACCCCGAGGGCTGACCACGACCCCTGAGGGGGATAAAGGAGCACTCTAGCTCTAAGTCAGACAGCAATATTCTCCAACCTTTGCCAGAAAGGGTCGTAGTCTTCATCTTCCCTGTAGCAGTCCCGGGGACTTCTGTTTTTTAACACCCTGAAGTAGATAAACTGTGCTGCAAAATTCATTGTAATTCCTCGTGCAGAGCAAAGCTGGGAGACGGCTGGCAGGGGACACACTTGCCTGTGAGAAGTGTCAGCCCTGCACCGCCTGGGTGGGAAATAGCAGGAGATGTGCTGTAAGCAGCTCTCAGCACTGGCTGGTGGGGGGAAGTGCCTTTGAAAGAGACGGCTGCCGCTATTTAAAGAGATTATTTCAGAGCCCAACCTGTCCTTGTCAATTTGAGTCAGGGCCTGGATTATGCTTGTGTGACGCCTGTTAGCAGGACACTCAAAGCTTTAGTTACTTACTGCTTAGCTGTGAAGCATGATCCCGACCTGCTGCAGGGCCCATGACTGAGCAGCAGGACTCTGGTAGGCAGAGCAGCAGGAAAGGGATGCCAGGTTTGGAGTGGTTGAGTCTCTGCAGGGATCCTTTAAGGCAGCACCAAGGGACACGGGTCCTCATGACTGAGGCACAGAGGAGACAGCTCAATTCGCTCAGACCTTCTCTTGGCACAAGTGCCTGTAGCAGAAAAATACAGGTATCTAGATCACAAAGAAAAGACAAGACCATCTAGGGGAAAGACTGTAACAAAAGAGAGCTATATCTATATAGACAGATATATATCCGTTGTATCTATTTATATGTAGGGGTTTATATATCTATATAGAAATATATATGTGTGTAGATAGATAGGTAGATATAGATGGATCGATCGATCGATCTACTCCATCTAAATCTGTCTTTCTTTGCCCTGAGAGAGCTGTAGTAAAGGCAGTCACAGATGCAGAATGGCTGTGCAGAGGGGATGGGGAAGGGATCCTTCTGTGGTACCTCTCCTCTAGAATATATTCCTGATGGAGTGCAATCTCCAAGCTGCTTGGAGATGGACCAGGTGTCCATTTCCACATATGAGTGGTCCCCCAGTACCCTCTGCTTTCTACTGAGAGCATGCAAAATCTTAGTCTCCAAGACAGAGAACAGGCACATCATAAAATCTAACCCAAACTGTGACCTAACTCTCCCTACAGGATATCATGAGAAATACTATAATCTGATTTATATGGGAGAGTCAAAATAAAAGATCAGATAGTCTTCTGAGATCTCTGGGAAAGTCTGAGCTGTGCTGGTGGAGCCCTCCCTACACTGGTGTGGCAGGCAGGCCCATGTTCTCTTGACCTCATTAGTACAGATGAAGCTCCAGATTCACCATTTTTTCCAGTTTCTCACACACAAACCCCTTTTATTCTTCCCTTTCCAGGTGGCGGATGTGCAGGTTGTGGTGGTGCCATGTGCTACAAGCAGCCACAGCCCAGCAGGACACTGCTGCCATGAGTGATGAGACAAAATGCACTCGGCCGCTGCCAGCACCTGCAGCCAAGCTGAGTTCAGGCCAACTTCACTGGTGCCTCGAAGCACAGAGAGAAGGAAAGTGGAGTTACTGCTTTGTTCACAACACATCTGAACTGCAAGGGTGGGCAGGAAATGGAACTTTGAAGCAATGAAAATGGCAGTTCCTGTCTTTCAGGTGTCTGAGAATCCACACCAATGCGCTCGAGTCTTGACACAAATTCAGTTCCTCACAAACAAGGCTCTGATCTGTGATTGACTCTTGTAGACCACGATGAATGAATAAAAGGACTTCTGGCACCATTTGGTCAAGAAGCTGGAAAAAAATTCACCAAGCTGTTGCAGGACAGAAGTACATGAAGCACTGGATTGATATCCCTGTAAAACACTCCTGAACAAGCAGCCCAGTAGAGAAAAAGGGTCTTTGGAAATTTCTGGTGCAGGTTTCAGCTCATGTCAAACATTCTTTCAAAGCCCTTGCCACTTCCAAACCTGTTCACAGTGCTATAAGAAACACCACAACTACCACAGGAAGGAAAAAATACCTTTCAGCTTTGATTTTTTTCTTTTACATGGGTGGAAGGAAGGGATAAGTAAGATCTGATTGCATTGCTGGTAGTGCCAAGTGGTATCTAACACAATTGCCATGAAAATGCCAAGGACAACACTAAGTAACAAATCACCCCAGATGACATTTCCTTTTGAATCTAGAGTTTCTTACTTCCTTCCCAGCTGCTCCTTGGTGGGTCCTAAGGGAAGGAAGCCAATGCCTCAGTGCTGTATAGCTTTCCAAAGGTTTCACTTATCACTTCCATACTGCCACCACTCACTTTGTGTGTTTGTGCAAGGAAATCATCGTTCATATCTGCACAGCTTTAGGTTGAGACCTCAGTAAAACCAGCCTCGGTCAGAGGCACTGTACACATCTGAAATGGCAGTTATTGGGAAGTGGTTTTATCCACACCATAATAAAATATTATCTTGTGCTTAGATAATTTTGAGTCCAAAGAAAGAAATAAAACACACACGTTCATCAACAGACAGAACTGAAATTAAGTGCTTGTGTGTGTGAAAAAAAAAAGAGCAATGATTAGGACTGGAAAGCATTGGAAAATCCAAGTCTCAGAAAAACAGTTTTAGGCTCATCAGGTCATATACAACTGCCAGCCTTCCTCTCTCAGTCCCTGGCGCAAAACCCATTAAAAATAGCATAATGTGGAGAGGAACAGCTGCTTCTTTTTCCAGAAAACCTTTTAAACAAGGTTATGCTGCACTTCTCCTGAACTGAAAAATAAAATAGAACCATTTTGCTGTCAGAATGGAAAACAATGCTTCATTCTCTTGTAACCAGTGAGAACTCAGTTTGGACAGCACTGAGAAAAATAGCTATGGCCATTGTAAATAAGGACTTTATTGAATAACAGGACTTGAAAGATTGTTTTGAAGGGTTAGCCAAGCTTTCCCCTACACTAAATAAAATTAATAACATTTCCAACCCCAGTGAGAACAGCATGGGTGGGAAGTGATGGTCTATCCAAAGCAGAGAATTCTTTACAGAATTTGATCACTTGCAGAAGAGGGTGGAGACAGTCTGCAGTTAAGCCAAGAAAAACAATAAAAGTTTCTCAGAGAATAGGAACTCCAAAAACCAAAATGATAATTGAGGATTATGGAACATATTGATGCAAATGTGGTGGCAAACCACTGTGATAATCAGTATGGATAAAGAAATACAGACAACTCATGAGGAACTGCCAACTTAAAAAAAAAAAAAACCCAAGAGGAATTGCCAAACTAAAAAAAAAAAAAAAAAAAAAAGAAAGAATGAAAAAGAGAAAAAAAAAGAAGAGGCACCAAAAAGCTTCCCATTTCCTTCTAATTAAAAATACTAATTTAACTCCCGTCTCAGATTCTTCATAAATCAATATCCATAGAGCAGGTCAGAGTTTCACCCCCCAGTATTTATATTTTTGTTTATATTTGTCATATTGCAGCTGACCCATGGCAGTAAAATATCATGTTCCCATTTGTTATCTTTAGGGAGCTCAGAAAAGGCTGACAAGGTAGATTGAAATCAGTGGAAGCAAGTTTAGCTTCCTCAAGCTGTACTTCACAGAGCCTGAAAGAAAGGGCAGGCATCAATTCAAAGAACATATTTGCTGGAGCAAGAGGCAACAGGGAAGCCTGGATGTGCTTTATCTAAAGTTATGGGACAGACTCTATCTGTTTATGTGGGACAGATTGTATCTGTTTAATGTAAACATTTTGCAGAAAGGATGAGATATTTCTCAAGACAAAGAACAAAAGTTTACATCAGAGTCCAAGAATTATCTACTCAAAATAGTATCTATGTCCATAAGAGGTCTGATACTAAGATGCTGAACCAATAGCATCAGATGGGGAAAAACTGGGAACTCCAGTGCAAAGCTTGTGCCTTGCTGTTACAAAAAAATGTACATTCTCTTCTACTGAGACTAAATAACTGATAAGAACCAGCAAATATTCTGTGCTGCTATTTGGGATATTAACTGTAACATCCTGCTTATCTCTGTTTCAAGAGGTAGGATAACATTTCTAATACATGCAGAGGCAGCAGATTAGCATTGCAGATGCATTAAAGTACCCAGTACTTTCCCAGTAGTCTATTCTAAGCCACCTCACAAAATTATATTCATGAACAAAGACTGTATCCAGTTATCTTTGAATAACATGAGGTCCCTTATGTTATCCCTGACTCTGGGGTTTTTGTCCATCTGGGTTTAAAGCACTGGTCATGCAGCTGTGTTCACACAGAGTGGAAGTGCACCGGCTGAAGCCCATGCAGGGAATCACTGAAAATCGGCATTTGATTGTCTGTGCAGAGAGCAGCAACTATGATCAGCAGCTTCACTTCTGCTCTTCCAGCCACATTAGAACATCACAGTGTCACGGTGTAATTTCAAGTGCTACTGCAATAATTTTTTCTCACTAACAGAGATCACTAGGCATTCAAATGGCAAGTGAACGTGAGCTGAAACATAATTAGTTTGGGGGTTTTTTAACAAACTTAACTCCCAAAGGGATTCTGATTTGCCACAGCCTATAGATAACTACTGCACAATGCTTTCAGAGACTTTAAAAGCTTTCGAAGATGTTTGACATGGCCCTGCTTAGACACCCAGCAGCAGTGAAGAACAGATGGTGGTTTCTGCCGAGCGCAGCTCAATGCTTTGCCGGGGTGCCACACACCAGCCCCCTCAGCACCGGCGCGGACTGAACTCTGCTTCCCCACCAGCCTAAGCACGCTCAAGGTCAAGTACGTAACAGTCGGGGCTGTTACTGTGTCGGAGACACTCATTGATCCAAATCCTCTTCCCTCCCCTCCCGCTGTGTCTAATTAAAACGCTGAACTCTCGGTTGCAGTTCACGCTGTGCTGGAGATCAGCTCCCCTGGGCTGTGCCCAGCGCTATTGTGGGAGAAGGAAAACGAAGGAGCCGCCTGAGCCAAAGATGGGGCAGGACGAAGCGGCCCCTGGGGTAACCTGGTGGCCAGAAATAGGTCACCTCAGTGCCACCTGTGAGGCAGCTCCCCAGCTGCCAGGGGCCAGTCACACATATTTGCCGCCCACTCCCCACGCTCCTTCCCCTGCCCTTCTGCTGGGCTGCTCCCCCCATCTCGCCTCGCCTGCTCCCACGCTCTCCTTCCAACAATTCCATCAAAGCTGTGCTATCAAGTCCCTCCCAGGGGTCCCAGCAGAATGCTGTGCACCCTGGACTGCTATAATTTCTTCTAAATTCAAACCATAGGCTTTTGGCCCATTAGCTTCTCTTAATTCACTTTCTTAAGGATAAAGAGAAGAGATTACTTCAGAGTTATTTATAGCATCCTTATGATTCAGTTGACTCCTGTCCTCACCTCTGATGCTTCTTATTCCTCGAACACATGCAATGAGCTCTGCATTTCTCTTCGACTTTTTTATCCTCTAATCTTCTATTTCCTCTTTTCTCAGTGTTAATGAGAAGAGACATTAGATAGACACTGTGAAAGTCATCCCTTCATTATCGTGTCAGTGGCAAAAAGTAGTATTCAAGAGGACAAAAACAGAGAGCACTTACAGAAGTAAAAATACGGAATGACAGATTCATATCTGCATTAAGACATAATATTTCTGTTACTCTTACAAAGAGTTCCAGGGGTGGGTCTGAATTAAAGTACAGTTGGGACAGATAATATAAAGCATTTTACTGCATCTGGACAGACTGTTATAACAGATCTTTTAACTTACTCTGAGCCAACTGGTCTCTTAAGGCAAGGATGTCCTAAAATCTGACATTGGGAACAGCATCCACGCTATCCTGATTTCCTACATGGATGCTGCTTCAGGTGATAATCCTCGCTCCTACTTCTTTCCTCCTTAACACCAACTAAACTATGCATGCAGATACAGCAAACTAATAGCAAGTGTAGCCACCATCAGCCTCCCTCCTAAACACATTTGGAACCGATTGCACTTCAACGAACTCATTAGAAAAAAAAGTTTAAAAAGGGATGGAGGACAATAGTCGAGTTCACATCTGTTTTCTAACAATTGGAGGTAATGTCCTGCCTCCAGAGTTTGTGGAGTGTGCTAATCTGTTCATTTGCGCATATGCTCACAGGGTTTTCATGCCTTGGATCAACTTTTAATAGAAATTTTTTCATAGGCACTTTTCTTCCTTCTTATGGTTATACTATTTCCCTATGGCAACTACCACAGATTCTCCTACTAAGTAGTGGCATTATGTAAGTATTTAAGATGTCTTTTAATGCAGGTTTGCAGCTGGAATTAAAGAGATGAGAAGCCAGTACCATACAGTAATAACTAGCTGTACTGTTGGGGAATCTCGTTGGACAGGATCCATCATGTGATTAACTACAAAGGCAGCAGGATGAAAAAAAAATCATATACATTCTTGTTCGCTCTCTGCCTGGAAACATGTATTGGAAGCATGTTTGAAAACAAATTGCAGCTAAAGATGTAAGGGATCTGTAATAACAAAGGAACTACTATCATCCTGCTGCAGTATTGTATATTCACTCACACACATATTTTAAAAGGAATTTTAACCAGGTATTTTTACTGCATTGGCTTTAAAATTATACGTATACTGTAAATTTTCAGAGTAATGGCAGTGGAGTGATTAGCTTGGCTGCTTTCTCTGGCAAGTCATTCTTCCCCTTGCAAGTCTCCATGACCTTGTGGTAATTAAGAGGAAAGGAGACTAGGGTGACTAGCAAACAAAAATGGGATTTAATTCCAGCTGTTTCTCTGTTTTGTTAGGTTATGTCCACTCACATGGCAAATGTTACCTGTATCCAAAGGCTTCGCATATATGGCTGACGCATTCTCTAATGGAGAAAGGTACACAGCTGTTAAGTAACAGACCTTTGCTATACTGCTGTTTGTCATGACTCATGTTCAGCAAGGTGCTACTCAACACATGAATAGCTTCCCAGATATTAGCAGCTCCTTCATGGAATGAAATTGTGGCTTCAGTTTCAAGTAATTATCTCATTTAATTGGTGTGGTTTGCAATACCAATCTGCTAAAGACACTAGCTGAGTAATTCTAATTTGGGAATAATCAAGTGCTTCCCCCGTGAGTATTATTTTCCCTGAATATTATCCACCACAGACTCACAGATCTATTTCCCATTTTTATGTGACGCAAATGGGTGGACGTAAAGTTGCAACAGCAAAGGGCCACAACCTTCTGCAATAGAAAATGTAGCAAATATCAGATCACCATGTGTGCAATACAAGACTGGGAGTCAAGAGTCTATGCCTGAGTTACTAATTTAGCTGGGAATGGAGTTAATCCAACTTTCTAAGGACAAAGGCTTCTTTTCACTAAAATGGGTGGGCACACTGCAGATCATATTTCATAGGGTTCCTGAGGCATGGCCAGGCTGCATAAAATGCCTGAAATCTGTCAAATGAAAGGACGTAACAACTAGTTAAAAATACAAAACAAACAACATAATTCATTAATATTCCACGTGACCCACCTTTTCCTTCAGCTTTCTGATTCAGTTTCCCTGCAGATCATTGCTCAGGAAGCTCAAGCCACAGACTGAAAACAGCCTGAAGCCATCAGATGCTTACCTAATGCTGGCAAACAGAATCCAGCCTGGTGTGCTGGCACCAAGACGACACCAGAGAGTCAATTCCTGCAGCTGACTCACTGCTGGCTTTAGGCGTAGCACAAAGTGTATTGTTTCGAAGGAGGCTGGATCAGAGCTGTCTGCTCCATGACACACATGCTTGTTAACTTCTCCAGGGAGGGGAGAGACAGAGCTGATCTTCACAGTGCTTCACGCTATGAACCATGCAATGTGGGTTTTTTAACTGCATCAAAGACTATGCCTTTACGACAATAGCAGGAGAACTTGACACTTTTTGATGTC
This sequence comes from Eulacestoma nigropectus, assembly GCA_013397775.1. Lineage (NCBI taxonomy): Eukaryota > Metazoa > Chordata > Aves > Passeriformes > Eulacestoma > Eulacestoma nigropectus. The sequence continues at coordinate 3,111,469 of VZTE01004149.1, forward strand.
CCTTGCAAATTGAGATAATAAACACGAGTACAAGTTGGTATACAACAGACCAGAGAGGGGCCTGCACTGGCACAGAACATGAAGGTGTTCACCCATTGAAAGCTGCAACCATAAAACCTGTAACTCCAGCGGAGGCTGCCCCATGAGCAACAGAGGCATGGAGGCTCCGTGGAGACCGCCAGGGATATGGTGCTAACAACCACTACCATCAAAAGCTTTAAATGGCAATGTCTACTTCATTCTAATGAAATCACCACTGCAAGAGGCCCTTCATTTGTTCACCAAACAGAAGTACTGTTGCAGAGAAAAATTCTGCTTCCCTGAGAAGCAGCCCAAAAGCTGCATACCTGCTCTGCTCAAATCAGCCTCTCCAGGTAATAAAATTCTGTTTCTGCATCTGTTCAGCAGCTGTTTCAACCCAACAGTCAGAAACGGAATGAATTAAGAGAGTGAAAATAATTGACCTCTTCCAAATGGATCATGAAACAAGTCTCAATTTACGTTAGGTATTCAACAGCCTCCAAGTAGCAAGAACTACTGGTCATGAGCAACTGACAGAAGTTAAGCCTGTGATGAGAGCCTAAGGTACCTCCACAGTCTCCAATGGAGACAAATCTTCTCTCAGGGGCAGGTAGGCAGACCGCACAAACCTTGCGCAGATTTCATCATCCACCAGTGTTAAATCCAGGGTGGAGATCATACTCTTTCATTTCCTTCTCTTCAGGGTAATCCTCTCCCTACAAGGATTGGTCTCCTGCCATATTTTGGTCTCCTGAAGTAATCTCCACTTGATTTTCTCTGTCTCACGTGAAGTCCTATTTTCCCCAAGTGTTTGCTCAGCTATATCCTTTGTCAGCCCATGCTGCAGGATTTCATGCCCAACAACGTGATTTTTTCACAAGGCACATATGTCCTCTGCTGACACATACCCTTTATTTAGTCCGCTCCTTCTCCCTATGCACTCTGTGGGATCATTGTGCAGTTATTTATTACTTTTGCCAAGCATTTAACTAGTCCAAGAAAGAGATACAGAAAAACTGTACCAAAAACAAACAAAAGAAAGCACCTCCCAAAATAGACTTAATCCTTATGTTTGCTCTCCCTTTCACCAAGCTGCCTGCTGGCATAAATTTTCATCCCTGTTCACTGGTATGCTTTTTTTGGCTGCCGGTATCTTGGGAACATCTCAACAGCTGGATTTTGTGCAAACCTATATTCATATGATCTCATTGTGTTCTCGTATATGGCCATTTCCAAAATGAATGTGCTAAAGAATGCTTTCTCTGATGGTAATAAGTTACGGACTAACTTTTCAGAACACAAACATGTTTGTACCATATTCTTTCTTCTGCTCTCAAACCTCCTGTCTTCAGAAAAATCTACTTTACAATTTAATGGGTATTGTCACACCCCCGGATTTTTTGTCCTTTTGTTGTTAGTTAAGTTGTCTTATCTTGCAACTTCCTTCTGAGTATTTATAAATAATAAATGTAATCTGAGGTATTTAACCAGGATGACCAAAAATCTCAGGACAGGTAGTCCTACTGAAAAGCAGAATCCCACTCGGCAGAAATATTCCTTCTGGCTGCATTTCCCTGCAGTGGAAAAAACTTCTCTCTGATTACAGAAACAACCCCTGGAGGATAATACCAGAGAAAACCCACACTATTTTGTTTAGTTCTCCATGGCTATCAGACCAGCATCTCACTATAGTCAAACATAACACAGTATGCAAAAATATGCAACAAGTGCCTTAGAGCGACTGAATTGTTCCAGGAGCCTGAGAGAAATTCAGAAGGAACCTCAAGAGAATATGCTGTAAAAGGGGTGAATAGCCTCAGCAAAGGTGGTCCAGAATGGAAATTGCCATATTTTTTACAGTGTGTTGAAGGGAAAACTGTTTCAATGAATGTTCATTGCTTTTTAGTGTGTGGCATACAGGATGGCAGAGAGAGCCTGCAGGAATCATCCATGAACAGGCTCCCTTTGCAGTACAGAGAATGCATTGGGTGATTCTGCTTAGAAAAGGACAGAGGCAAAGGACAAACACCTTCAGAAAACAGCAGCCAACTACTCATAAATATTCTTCTTCTGCTCCCCAGTGCCCTCTCTTCCAATCACAGACAACACATAGATAATGTCTCACTTCAAAAATCACAGCCTACCACATCAGCATCTCATATTGAAACACAAGGTAAAACTGAGGGTAGACTCACTGTTACCTTTTGCAGTTCCCCTCTCAAGACCTGTTTATAACAAGATTTATGTAAGTTTTCAGCAGGCATAATCAAATTTATTCTCAAAACAAGAATTTGTAAGAATTGTAGTATGCTACATAGTGATTCAAGCCAAAACACCCAGAAAAACACTGCACTCCAATATTCATAGCTAATTTAATTTTTATTTCATAAAAATATTAACTTATTCAAACCAACCCTGAGGGCTCAATAAACGCTGAGGTTGTCCTATGCCTCATCAAAGTTACCAGACAAATTCCAGTCACAGAAGCTCAGTTACTGAGGCTATTTTGCCTTGCAACTGAGCTTACACCCTAACCTGCTCTGGAAGTCACTGAGGATGATTCTACTTTGAACTCTAAAATAGCATCTCTACAGGATCTTTTTCAGATAACTAAATTTTTTGACTGCTAGGGAGGTGGTAAAGACCAAAGAAATCTGTTTTAGTTTGCAGGGGTTTATTTTCAGTGTTTAAAACACTGTCTGTCCTTGACAACAACCTTTAGGATTAAGTAGGATGCCTTCGTGGCCTCTCACTTTTTTCTTGCAGTAGTTTGAAAAAAGATAACTCAAATGAATATGAGGACAATACCAGGAAGGAGATTCTCTAAGTCTTTGAACACCAGCCTAGAGGGGTCAAAGACTGATGCTTATCCAGTCAACACCCAGGAACCTGCAAGACAAACAATGTTCAACCAAGATCCTGCTGAAAATCACACACGTTGCCAGGCTACCATGAGTAGTACTATTTTTGCATGTGATGTTACCAAGCCCAACAAATTTTAAAAGCCTGCCAAACTGAGAAGAGCTCAGATGGCTCCTCAGGAGATCCTATGATGCTGTCCAAGCATAAAGCACCACAGATAGTTGTCACCTCCCACAACACTGCCACACCTTGTACTGCCCAAGAAAGAGGTTTCTGCGCTCTTCAAAAAGAGCATATAATGGTAAAAACCCTATAAGCTCACAAGATCTAAAGATACTGTGTTTTCCAACACTCCTGCCTTGTCTGCACCAGATGAAATTCTACAGTGAAAGAAACATCCAGCATCCCTTCCTCCTTTCTCCCTTCCTTTCCTTGCCCCACTTGCTGTATTTACAGGACCCAAAGCTTTTCATCGCATTCCATTGTAGTCTGTGTAAATAAATACAGGCGTAAAAAAAAAACTTTGGGGAGCCTGGGCCACTTCCAGCTGGATAGCTGGGCTGTGCATGGAGCTGGAAGGGTGTTTTTTAAAAGGAGGGAAGCAGAAGAGAACAGCTTAAGAATCTTGGCTCAGCCTGGGCATATTTCTGCCTAACTCTGGCTAAACCTCAGCACGAAGGGCTGGACGAGGAGTCGATAGGAAGCCGGGGAGGGAGGGAGGCTGCACAACTCCAGCACAACTACAGCAGAGCCTGGACAGGCTGAAACCATGCTTCTCCTTTGGGCACTGGCATTTGTTCTAGTCCTGCAGGAGCAAGACCTTTCAGGTAAGTGATTCTGAACTTGCAAAGCGGAAACTATAGCTTAATCTTAGTAAGGTCAAAGCCTTCGCATGGGGTGGGAGGGGGAGGTAAATAATTGCATACTCTATGGATTTTATGTGAAGGTGACAGAGGTATGTGTCAAAATTCTGTGGGCATATTGTTTTTAAGAGGAAAAACTCCTTTTTTGTGACATTAAAATCGGTCCTGTAGGCATATTGTTTTGGTAGAGATCTTTTACTTCTTACAGGAGATACTATCACTCTACCTTCAGAAATTTAGAACCACGCTGAGGTGCTACAGAGAGTGCCCTGAATTTCTGTAATTACTGTTTTGGCAGCCGTATTAATATCACACTAATCCACTCAGAAATGAGATTGAAGTTCAAGGTGATTAGAGAGAGATTCTCCTTTATTCAAAGCCTTTGTTTTAAATTTCCTGGTAACAGAATCACATTTTTATTTCTTCTGCTTTGGATTGCTTATTCCTGAGATTCTGAGGTACATAATGCCTTTTTCCAAAAGCCTTGGAAGTACAAAGTATAAACAGAGAACATCTGATAAACCTGCATCTGAAATCTACTTTTGTTAACAAGAGATTAGCGCTGAATAACCTGTAATCACATTGTAGTGTGACTGAAAGCTATTCAGTTTGGCTAGTTCAAGGGTTTACAGTCCCTGTGTAACCACAAACTTGGCTTTCCAGCCTGTTCATACTACATCTTTTCTACTAGCTGAGGCTCAGCTTTATTTTCCCTCTGGTCCTACTCTCTTGACAACACGATGGTTGTATTTCATGGCAGGGTAGTAAGATCCAATTACATTCAAAACATTTCCTGAAAAACTGTTAGTCCCTTCTAGTCCCTAGTCCTAGTCACTCTTCCTTGCCCTGACTCCCTCCTACTTAACTGTCTTTGTGATGTTTATCTCAGTGAAGAACTGAAATATCAATGCAACAGCAAGAGCACTCTAACTTGTTTTCACTCCACAAGAATTTGCTATCCTCTTGTGAATTTTGGGAACTTCACCAAAATAAATGTGAAATTAAAGGAAAATTTTAAAAATACTTGGTCTATTCTGAAAAAAGTATGGTTTTAACCTCAAATAATTCACAAACTCAGATAAAATCCAGTTAATTCGAATAGCACTTGAATAATAACTGCAGTGGAGACTCGCACCCAGTATCATGCTGGGTGGCAGCTACTCAGTCAGCAAATCATGTTTACTGTCTTAATGGTGTGCATCATGCAAGATGAGAAATTTTGTGTCTGTCATGGCCAGGGGAGCACCCTGCCTGACTGAAGGCTTAAGAAAGCCATCCCCACTTTCCTTTTGCTATCCTTGAGCTGGGGAATCTAACTTTTGATTCCCTTGCAGATCCCTCCATCCTAACTCCTGTGGGTTCCTCTTAAAAATTATTCAGCCAAACTAGAAATTATGTTTTAATTCAGCAGTTAATATTCCGTAGCCAATCTCATACTCGAAGAGCTCAGCTTCCGAATCATTCAGGAGGAGAAGCTGGCACGGGGACCCTTCTGGATGCAACCATGTGCTCCTGCCACAGTTTATAGTACTTTGCTGCTGGTGCTGGCTTAATTTGTGGGGCACTGCTCAAATGCAGCACACAATGTAGCCTGGAGCACAATACCTGCCCCATTTAAACGTGTTTCCATTCTTGCAAAAACATCCAGGCAAATCGTTCTGAGGGGTGTGGCACCCCAACAGCAAAGATTTTGCTCCATGTTTATGCGTGGCAGAGAGGTGACCTGGAGTTCTCTGGTAAACAAATACGTGGCAAGCAGGCTGGCCCCCTGACACGGGCCATTAGCGGAGCGTTCACTCGCCAAACTCTGAGCGTTCTACCAGCGAGAGCTTCCAGTGCAGGCACTGCTGCTCCACACTGTGGCGTGATTCGCTTCTAAACAGCAGAAGTTTCAGTCGGTTTTAACCACAAGTTAAAGTAAACCAAGTGTATGAATGTTTTTCTTCATTCACCTAACGTTTTTTGAATTCTCAAAATCTTTTGAATCCTCTGATATTCACTTGAAACATCAGAGCTGGGAAGATCTATAAGCTAGACCATTATCAAGAAACTGGGAAAAAAAATCCTTTCAGAACAGCCACATTCTGCCCCAAATTGACCATTTGCATTCTCACAGAGCAGTTTTTCTCTAAGAGATTAAACCACTGCATTGTAGAATTAAAGCCACAGTAAAAAACTTATGATAGATATCCTATCTTAGACCAGACTTAGACCCATATTTCTCTACTAACAAATTAGTAATGGTTTAATCTATACTACATGTTATGGGTAGTTTCTGTCCTTATAGAAACCTATCAGCATTATTGTCTCCAATGCAAGCATTACAGTCTTTGCAGAACTCACCTCTCAGCTCCAACAAGAAAGGAGAAATAAAGTTTGTGACAACAAAGTGTACCCAGAAATAACTGTTTGTTAAGATTATGAGGCAAGATTATGGAGAAGATTATGGAGATCAGGGTTCAGTACAGAAGTGAGCTTTCATAAAGGGGTTTTATATATCCGTAAAGCCCTATGTTTTCTTACACTTAGTTAAAAGGAATTTAAGTTCTGTGGACTTTCTAACCCCCAAGTGTAAAGCAAAAGTTAATATCAAACTCCCCCAAAAAATCAGGAGTTTAGAAATATAGGACTCCTATTGTTCATCTGCAGGATGTGGCTCTATTCATACACACAGCTGATCTGCTCTGGTTGCAGCAGTTGTGAGTCCTGGGCCTGAATGTCAGGATCTAGGGTGTGTATCTCCCCTTCTCTCACTATTCTACTTCCTGAGTTGTTTCAGAATGCATGAACTGTCTGCCAAGAGAAAATACATCTTCAAACGAGTTCTTAGATTTAAGTATTAGAAAAAACCCTAAAATTATATTCTTTCATTGTATTTACTTCTTTCTACTACCATGACTTAGACATATGAAAACTACACAATCACAGAGCGGACTAATCACCTCACCCACTACCCCTGACCATAGCTTCTATTACTAAACACAGACTAAAAGCCATGTCCTCAGAAAATTGAAAAACTCTTTATCCCCTGATACCAATGGTTATCCTCAAATTGATGGTGGCATACATTGTGCATGTATCTCACGTCCTCTACTTTCAAGCCAGCCTTAAGCTCAGTAATTCTGCACAACTTGGATTCTTTATGTATACTGAGACACAGCTCCTCTTTTTCCTAAACAGCTTCCCCTTCTCTACACACAAGTACGTCCTGTACAGCTTCTAGCTATAATCCTCCTAACACTTAGCCTCAGTTTCCATAACAAATATATATTCACACAAAAATAAATACATAACAAAGGCAAACTTTTCTGCAGCCCAAAGCATCATTGTAAGACACAGCGTGAATTAGAGTTACGTACCTGCAAGTTATGTAGCTCGTGGCTCTTATCAGTCCAATTCCCTGTAGCCATTTTCCATTGCAGCAGCAAGTGCAAGAGGATGTTCTCTGGCTGCTTGTTCAGAAGATCAGCATGCTAAAAACATGCTCCAAGCCAACAGTTCCCACACAGGAACATTTAATTGCTGTCCTTCTTCCTTTGAATGAAAATACACAAAACTTAAGTGCTTCTTACAATCATAGATACGGTCAAATAGCAGAAAAACGAAAGTAGTTTTTCAAGTAGCAATTTTGCTTCTGGCACATAGCCATGGCAGGGGCCCAGATTCTTCTGTGCCTCAAAAAAAAAAAGCACCCACTGGAAGCACAAACTATCCCTGGCCTTGTGCACTCTCTCTCAGTCTCCACTGCTGGGTGAGTGAGAGATGGACCCCCTTATGAAATGAGAATCACACGGATCACAAAAGCAAAAGTTCCCTGTAAATGAAGTAGTTTTACACAGAAATATATGCTAACAATATATAGTCAGGAACAATTTCTGTGAGGTCCCTTTTCTGGTTTTGCACATTTCACAAGCACATGTGATGCATGGTCGGACCAGAACACACCGCGACACATCTCACACAGAGGTGGATGGGACAAACTAGGCAGAGATGTGAGAACTCATAGGCTGATACCTGACCCACCTTCATTAATACATTCCACGATCCATGAGATTCTCCTTTTGCTCCTTGTCTTTCAGGTAAAAAAGAATTACAACAAGTACAATCTTAACTGATGTAGGCTCTGAAATAATATACATAGTAGCAAAATCTACACCTTGATAAAGAGTGTATGAACAAGGTCTGCAGTTTTGGAACTTGACTTTCTGATATAGTTATTTAGCTTCTAAAATTAATATTTAAAATATTATTTTAATATTTCATGGAAGAAACTTACTTCAGGATGTTTCCCTCACTGGAGGCTCATAAATCTTGGATACCAGAGAAATCCCTCGGATTTTGCTCCATGTTTGAAATCTTTCCAAGACTTGACATTCAGGCAGCAGTTGAAGTATTCAGTGAATGTATAGATTACAGATTAATTCCTAATCAGGCATTAAAAACTTTCTATGTACCTTCTTGAAATAAAACCAAAACCCAACAAAAAACTGATACAAACCAATCTTCCCACAACCCCTAAATTTCAGATCTTCGTATACTGTCAGTTTACTGCCTAATATACAATGCCTGCTTTCCATCTCCCACTTTGGACAGATCACATTTACCCCGTATGAAATTTGCCTTGTTGTTCTGCCATAAAAGCTAGAGCCTAATAAAGGTGTGTGTACATTTAAATATTTACATGTATATGTATATATCTGCATATAAATATAAGCAAACCCATGCAGTTACCTCCAGTGTGAAGCATAGTAATTTATGGCAGTGTATAAGTTGCTAAGAAACTTTATAGATATATTACAATTCCTGCAGTCTTTATTGCAATCACTAAGGGTAAGAATTCACTTATCATTAAGAAAATAGAGACTAAACTCTAAAAAGAGGTTCAGAGGTGTCTAAATCACATTAGTGTTTTATGGATTACAGCCAGAAAAGATGCTGTGTGTCCAGTTAAAGATATGCTTCTGAGTGGATAAGAACTTGAAGAGAATCAGTGCATTAAAAAGCATTTTCAATACACCACTTGCTATCCAAAGCAATTATTTTTAATGTCCTAACAATAAAATTTGATATGACTTGAGTTACATATCACAGCTTAAAATGAATTTGGGCACACTGGTGATAGTGAAACTGGTAGTGACACAGAAGGTTAATTCAGTACTTCCATATCCAAGGATGCCAATGTAATTAATTAAGGGCTGACATAACTGGAAACTAACTTCAATGCCTTGACTAACAGCCCCCAAAATTAAATATGACAAACAGCTTAACGTAGGTTTTGGTCTGAACACACTAGTACTGAGAGTAATTAGTATCAGTTCAGGTTCAAAGCAATTGAATCTTTCCTGAATTCAGCTGCAAGTTATCTTCACCAGCCTCATTTGAAAACCGTGTGATTTCTTGAGCTAGCATTTCAAAGTTACGTGCAAACTTTCAAGTGGAATCCAGCACTTACATTTAGAGAAAAATAATTTAAGTAAGGACCAGCAAAACCATTCAGAGGTCTGCTTCATTCCTCCCAAACTGGTTAGTGGATTCACCATTTGAACCTGATCCTTCAGTTCATGATGTTTTTCCTGTTGGAATATAAACAGTTACCACCCCCACTCCTTTTCTCAGCAAAAGCTATGTGACCACCTTATGCTATATGCTCCAGGAATAAACTGATACTGCTAAAACTAAGGCAGTGCAAACAAAAACACACAGCACAGCATGTTTTCTTGAAGAGTTAGACATGTTCTCCTTTATTCCCCTTGCTCTATCATGTTTTCAGGCTTCCTTATTTGCCATCTGGTTCCTGTTTCAGCCTCACATCTTTCACTTGGCTTGTGGCCTGCTTTGTTTTACCCCTCCCGCCCTACTGAGCACAAACAAGAACTTGCACTCAACTTTCAAAACCACACTGATCATAGAATGAGGAATGTAAAAGGAATTTTACAGGTTTTAAGACCAATGGGGAACATTGTGGTCACTCACCTTGACCTTCTCTGTAATGCCAAAGACCAAAGAACCCAACTCAGCAATTTCTACATCAAGCCAGTATCTTCATTTAGACCAGCAATGTGTCATTAGGAAGGATACTTAAAAAGACCTCCTAGATCTGCGTGGTCACATACTCAGTTCTGTCAGTCCTAGTAACAGCAGGAGATGACAGCGAAGAGGCAGTTGCTCAGGTTTACTCTGATGCTTACCATCAGCAACTACTTGGATCATCAAATTGAACCATTTAACAGCATCTGGATAGAAAGAACCCTGACAGATCTAGAAGGGAACTACTTCAGGGAGCACAGGAAGCAACGTCTTGTAGGCCTGGGGGAATATATAAAATGTACAGGAGGCAGAAGATCTTAACTGAGAGATATTCTTAATCTAAGGCCTCTGCTCTTAACCTGTTTAGTAAGGCTGTTTGGATTCTTACTACATTGCTCTTTCTCTCCCTTGCTGCAAGATCAAGTTTTGTACGGTTAGGCTGACCATGATACATAGATCTTACTCTTCATCATGCTACTCCTTTCAATCTTTAAGCACGTTCTTCTATTAAACAGATCCTTCTTAGCAACCAGTTCAGGGATGCTCCATTTCCCTGCTGGTGTCTGACTGCATCACAGCACAGGGTGGTTAGAACTACCAAGATTTATGGGCATCATCAACGTAGCACAGAGGACTTAATCAGAGGGAAAAAAGCATGAGGCATTTTCTTATCTTGAACATGAGAGTTCTGGTTCTTGATGGGAAATAACCACCCTATATATCAAATAGAATGGATTTCAAGAATTTAACTAAGCATCTCACTTGCAAGAAACATCAGGTGGAAATTTGCAGATGGGACATTAACTGAAAGGTAATGTTCTCTCTGCCATACTGAAATGTTACAAGTGTCTGTGAAATAATCTATTAAATTTCAAATGAGAGATTTAAGACATTGAAATATGCCTCCTACACACTCGCCTAAGCTGTCACAAGTTGCAAACACCCACACATTTTAAATATGTGATTTATATGGCATACAAAGAACGTTTCACTTTTGAAAGTGGTTAGCTTCAAAACTTACTACCAAAGTTTTCTGTATTTATGCATGTGCTTTGAAATAAAAATTCCAATTTACATCTAGAAAATGTTTCTTCAGTAACTTCACAAAGCAAGTACCTGGAAGTATCCTAAAAGGCCATTAGTCTTTTGCTTACATGGTTTGCACCCTTCATTCTTCACTTCCTTTACGTGGTGACTGTTATTATTACATGAAGTAGAGATGCTGCTGGAGTAAGGTCAGTGCCAAAGGCAGATTGTGTCCCTTTCTTCCACCAGTTGCAATACAGAGAAGGGCAGTGCTCATAAGCAACATTCCATGTGCTCTCTTTGAGCACATGGAAATTACTGCTTTGGCTGAATGGCCTGACCATAATGACCCAGATATGTGCTGTATTTACAGGGGACTGGATGTGTCCTGTGAACAGCTCATCCCAGAGATAAAGCTGTGGGTTAAGAGCTAAAGCCAGACAACAAAATAACAATGAGTGTTTTGGGCAGCAAAAGCCTCAAGCCAGGACTCAGAAAAAAAGAAATCTACACTGACAAAGCACCGGCTGTCCAGCCAGCAGCAGCAACCACCCACCTAAAATAGCCTGTTCTGGTGTGGTGGTGAAGGGGCAATCGCAAGAGCCTGAGCAGCTCTGTTCTGGTGTGAAAGTCATGAACAAGACATGGACACGCAGGTCCTGAGAGGGTTTCTGCTAGCTCAGCCCACTCCATACTGTGAGGTCTACAACTAGAGACACTTTGGCTTATACTAACCCTTAGCCTTATACTAACCTGACACCATCAGGTGTCAGGTGCTTCCTGAGATACTTAGGCTTGGCCTGCCTGTCAAATTTTTTAGGCACTGCGCTAATTCTGTGGTTCTGAGTGATGTCTTACAGCCCTGTCAAACTAGGACGAGACACTGTCCTTCAGTATGCCCACTACAGCTGATAACGCAGCAATGTGCTCTCAGTGGCAGAAAGTTGTCTCCCTTCGTGTCAGGAGAGGAACCCACCACCCCAAGGAACCAAGAGCTACTGAGTCCTGTGTCTCACAGCAACCCTTTAACCTCGTTCTCTAGATGCACACAAAGCTGTGCAGTGCTTTTCTAAGCTCACAGTGAGATGCAACCTTACATTGGCTATACATACCTCTCATGGCACACCTGCTTTGAACAAATGTCAGTCATCCATATCTAACCTCCCCACCTACAAACACCTGCCTAGAGAATGAGCCAGCACAATTTCAGTATCTCCACAGTTCCAGTCATGATGGAAAAAACAGGTAAAGCAATAAAAATTTTGAGAAATAGCATGGTTCACTTGACCACTAAGATGGTAACAACACTCATAAACCACTACGACTAGCAGCAAAGAGGAAAAAAAAGGCAACTGCGCAACTGCAAAACAGCTGGTGTTGAAACACCTGCTGTATTTCAGCACTTTTCTGTAAACAGGTAGACGAAGTCTTTGGGTTTCTGTCCTAGCAGCACCACCTTCTGGTGAATGCACTAAAGAAAACCCCAATCAAATCTTTGCCAAACCAATTTCTAAATAATGCCCAGCAAGTCAGGTCACTTTGTAATCCCTCCTTGTCTCCATCCTCCACCCTCCAATTCCAAGGATTCCATTCCAACTCAGAGTACATCTCTCATCCCCCCTAAACTGCCATGATCCTTACTGACACGTGTTTGCCATCACCTGACACCTCCGCTCCAGAAATCTTGGCGCAAGCTTGCGATGAAGCACTGCAGCAGTTCCAAACCACTGCTCTGGCACAGCAGTACTCAAGACAAATCTAGCTACTGCTCTTGTGTGTCTTACTGTTCATTATAACACAAGCTCAGTTTTGTCTTTGTTACAATCAAACAAGGACAGAATGAGTTACTGCTGCTCCCTCATTATCATAGCTGCTTCAAGCATCAAACGAGAGCAAAACCTAACTTTACATGCAGCAAGATACACTATCCCTTCAGCACAGTTTAAAATATTCTGCTACAGTTCTCCGCACACGTGGTAAAATTTAAATGTTCTTGAACACTGCACAGAAATTATGAAAAGGAAATTGGCTCCACTAAAGCATGGACACCAGCAGCTATTGACCTTTCATGAAGCACAGCCAGCAGACTGAAAAGTTCAAAGAGCAAGAGCTCATGAGTACTGAGAGGTAAACACAGATAACCGACAGAGATATGTGACTTTGTATAAAGCACCATATACGAGTCAGCAAAAGACATCAGCTGTACATATTTTTATTGTTTCCCTTCCCATTGCAAAGTCCGACTGTCAGGGACAGCTTTCTGTCAGAGAGGAATCATCAGCCATCATCAGCATCCATTCGGAAAGTGGACAAGCTTAGCTACTCTTCAAAGCTTTACTGCACCAGCTGCTTCTGAAGAAAATCTAAGAGGAACAATTGTGTAAGGCAGATCGTCCCAACAGTCAGGTTTTACACTTAAGACAGAGTTACAGCCTATAAACTTACCCTACACAGGTAGGGAAAAAATAGATTGTGTAAAACAAACACACACAAAACAAAACCACTCATGGCAAGAGAAAACACCTTGTTCCAACCAACACAACATGTGCAGGCAAGGAGACATTCACAGCACTGGGGCACAGCTGTAGTTATTGGAAAAGAGGTTCAATTCCTACATTTGGTTCATAAACAACGCTGTGTAGCATGCAAAATACCACTTCAGCAATCAGAAAGGCAAGGCCTGCTATTAAAAACCTCCTGCTAATTAACTGTGTCTGTTTTTCCAGCTGCTGCAGATCCTGTCAGTATGGTACCTGGAAGTTTGGAAAGAGGAAGCTGGTGTAATGAACATATGATCCACGAACGCTTGGATATTATTGAAGAGGTAAGAGGGATTGTACTGGCTCTTGAACCTTGCCAGACCTCTGCCCTACCCTTCTGACCAAAGAAAAAGTGTCCCTTCTTGACTTTATCTAGTCAACGTCGGACTGCTTTTTTCAGATGTTTTAGTTTGTAACTATCCATAAAGCCATTATCACCAGAAATATATAATCTTGATGAATTCCAAAAAATGGATTAATAATTTTTTATATATCAGCCTTTACTGAAACGTTTATAACTGTGCCTTTAATCTAAAAACATCAGAATCAGTATTTGTAGTTTCACATTGGCTTACGGGTAGATGGTGAGTTCTGCAGGTGACTCCAAGACTGATAGAGGAGTTTCTGCTCACCCCTGCTGACACTTCAGAGCTAAATGAGCTCTATGGCTGGGATTCTAGGAAAGCTGCAAAGTTTGAATTTTTTTCCCTGGTGTCTTAAGCACTCACAAACACCTGCTAACTATTCTCAGCTGGGTTGTTCCCAAACTCCATGCTGCAGTTCACAAATGGCAACATTACCACTCTTCTGCTCTAGTCCAGCCCTCTTCTTTCCACCCCATCAGCTCCTCTCATCGTCCATGCACATTCCTTTATTGCATATAATGGTGGCTCAGAAATGAGAAAGAATTAAAAACAAATTAATGCAAAGCTCCCTCCAAGAAGTCAAATTATTCTTTATACAGGGGTGCTGTAATGTAACTGTTGCAAAACGAAGTGCCACCAGAGGCCAGCAGAACACCAGAAATGTTTAAACCTGCAATGCGCAATTTGGACTAAATTAGCTGTTAGCATTATAGGACATTAGGTTTGCATTTCTGCAAACACATCTGCTGCAATTCCTTCCATTTGACCCTTTGACTACCCCTTTTCTCCATTTGTCTCCCTTGTTTCCATTAGAAGGTAATAAAAACAGTGGAGCACCTAGAATCAGAAGTCAAATCACTCCTCAACATCATCAGCGAGACAACACTGAATATCCCCACCATTCCAGGAACTCCACTTACAGACATTTTTGATGGTCAGTATCTGGTCGGACATAACGTAAAGTTGAAAAAAGTGTTACGTACATTATCACCAAATATGCCTTCTTTTCTCCCCCAAGATGTGAACTAATTCCTTCATTCAGCTCAGGGTAGCTAAGGCCTCAGAACCCCAATTCTGGGTCCAGTTTGGAAAATCAGGTTTCACCAACCACTAAAGAGAGGGCTGGGAGAACAGGAAGCAACCCACCTTAGAACGGCAGGACAGGCGAAATTATCTCAAGGTCCCTTTCCATTTTAAGATCCTGTGATCCTTTAGCTTCATGTGTGACAAAATAAGGGAGGGCAACAAAATAAAAAAAAATTGGAAGTATTATCATTTTGGTATCTTAAATCCAACTTTGACATGTAAGCCCCTTACCCAAAATGTGCTCCTGGATAAACATTTTTGGAATAAATTAAACCACAACAGAAATTAGATGGATGAGACCACCTATTCTACTCACCTTCTTATAATGCTCTATGCTCTCCATTCTCTGCCCAAATATCAATAGCGCATTCAACAAGGTGAGACACTCCTAGTGGAAAATAAACCACTTGTGGACAGATAGAAGCATCCACAGACACGTTTATGAAGTCATGTTTGTCAGTGCTGGGCTGTTTGTTCATTTAAGGTAGCTGTACCTGGGCACCCTACAGTGCACTTACATGCTGGAAGTGGGCTCACAGTAGACAGCAGTAGAGTTTATGCTGGTTTTTGGTTCTTGCAGTTGGCTGTACGAATCTGGTCACCACGACTGATAATGTCCTCACCAACTCTGTTATCCATTGAAGTTTCCAGTTTTCTGTGAGGGGCAGTTGACAGGTTAACAACTAAGTTACTCCCCTGCAATGGAAGGGGGTATTCCAGTAAAAGTGAAAAGTATTCCATTAAAGCATTGCAGTGAACTTAAAACAGAAATCAGCATACTTGCAGCACATCTACAGCAAGCACTAGTCAGACAGATCTTGTAACAACTGCCAAATTGCTCAAGAATTACAGATTGGACCTTCTATGATTTCATGAATCAAAGTGACAGTTCCCCACTTTAGAGTAGCAAGATTCATGTTTTAAGTGAGATTTATCCACAAAGATTGATCCTAATCTCATAACCAAAAAATTACATCAACTCTTCTCTATACAGATACCAGCTGAGCACTGTGAAGATAGAAGACAGCTGAATGTAACAGTGTGGTTGCCATAAACAGTTGCATTTCTGATCATTTAATAAACTTGTGTTTCCAGCATTTGTGCAGGGTGAACAATCCTCAGCTGTAGTTTGTCTTCTGTGTTGCTGTGCTTTATAATAAAAAGCTATTTGCTTTTAGACTCTGTGTCAAACATTGTATTCTAAATCTTTCAGCAGCCCTACTTTATCAAAACTGCCTTTCAAATACAGCATTGTCAGTAAGAAAACAAGACCAGGTGGTGTCCAGGACTACAGCACAGCTAACAAACTTCCCTTAATTCAGAAGCTTCCTCCTTCCCTTGCAAAGAAGTGAACTCTTGCTATTGGTTTCAGCCAACAAAGATACACTTCCAGCTGCAAATTCCTCTCAAGACATGCTCAGATTGTCTGACAGAAATGAGTGTATGGTCTCCCGCTGGACACAGGACACACTGCTGCCATTGACCAAAATGGGAGCCCTGTCAGCAAGTCCCAGTCAGAATCCATCACTTGGACGCACAGCTACCATATTCTCTAATCTTAACATTCCTCTCCCTTGCCATGCTGACAATGCAATCCAGAATTAAATCCAGGACATTGCCTTTTTCTTTCAAGACAAACAGCAGTACAGCTTCTAGGAAAAAGGACCTGCCTGACCCTTTCACAACAGAGGGAGCATGCTTACATGTGTGTGAAGTTACAGGAGTTTACATGTTTCTGATTAACAAGCAGTCTATTTTCACCGACCTAGTCAGAAAACCTTTCCCCCTCCTTTGTACTTTTAACCTTTACATGTTTTTATTTTGAGAACAACAAGCTGAAGAGATGTCATCCATGCCAGCAGGGAACAAAAATTCAGAGTTTCAAGAGTAAGAGAAATTACAACATGCAAAATGAAAATACTGATCAATAACTACAGATTACACATATCATGTACAGACAGTTGCTCACCAACAGCACAGAACTCCCAAACTCTTACCAACACAACAATTTCTGAATAATCCTGTGGAAGAGAACTTCTACGGAAAAACTAAGTTACATAAACTGAGTCATCACTCACATACATCAATATGAACACCAAAAAAGCACCGTCTGCAAAGACTTAGACAGCTTTAATTTCATAATCTCTTCTTACATACATGTATTTAAGGCACAATCCAAAACCTTTAAACATTAACAACAGAATCTTTACTACTGTCAACATTACTACTGCCTCGGGACAGTTTGCCTTAGCAAGGATGAAATGTGGAATACATCTTCCTTGAAAAGAATCAAGGAAAGAAAACAGAACTTGACAAAACTTCTTTAAAACAGTCTTAACTAGACACAAAACCTCAAGGCTGCTAACTCCACATATCAAGAAGTGGCCTAGCCCAAAACCAACTCTGCATACAATATATATAAAACTTGCATTAAAATGGCACTCAATGTTGATACAAAATAACACCTTAAATCATACAACTGTGATTTTTGTTTCATAAAACAAACATTATTTCAGCATGATAGAAGCAGAAAAGAAATAACGACCTGTAATTCATGGATTGCTGAGGGTGCTATACAGAATCCCGAAGAGATGGCACATAAGCTCGGTATTTTGGGAGGTTTTGGCATTTATTACCTACTACTTTTGAACTGAAGATATATGCAATATTATCTTTAAAAATGCAATTGCTTTAGAAGAAACAGGTCATTACATATTTACTTATGGAGAAAAAAAAGATGCTTTGCAGCAAGTACATGAAAATAGCAGCTTTTTAAAGAAAAGCTCAATGCTCCATCTAGTCATTTCCGCCACACAACTTGAGTAGGATTTTCCGGTAGTCTCCTGAAGTATCACCCTGAAAAGGAACCCAGAAAAAGAACAGTTGAAGAACAACCAAGAGAGATGAAGCCCACAGCTGAAGAACTAAAAACTTTCTTTCCAGAGACATTTTTGGCTCCACTTTTACAGAAATAAGGAGCAGAGTTTACATACAGCTAACTGTGCACATGCACGCCTATATTTACTGAAGCCAAGTTTTGACCAAGTTCAGTCCATTAAACAGGTATGGCCCATTCTGCTTCTGAATGATATATTTGAATGCCAGATCCAAAGAGGAATGGGGGGGGAGGAAGAAATACACAGCTTTTCCACCAATGTCTCACTGCTTTTTAATCATACAGTGGTGGTTGCAGGGCATGCAACTACTGTAGAAGAAACATTTGGCACATGCTATTCTCCAGAATCTCTACAAGATTCTTTCCAAACACCACCAAGTTACAGCCCCTCAGTGTCCATAGCAGAAGGAATAAACAGGGGCTTAACAGGTTTGGCACCCTCATTACAAGGTAAATAAAAGTGGCACCACTCACTCTCCTCCAGCTCTTACTACCCTACCATTGGCCAGGCATCCTCTTGACTGTTGCTACAGCTCTTATTAGCAGTAGGAGGGTGGATCAACTGCTTAAGAATCTGAAGTTTAGTCTATTTGCATAATCTTGTACTTGCAAGAGAAAGAATAGGCAATCCTTCAGAAGATTTTTAGAAGCTTTATATTCTTCCAACACACAGATGAAGTAGAGCACCACTGTTACTCAACTGGAGGACTGAGTGGTTCCCACAAGATCATGTAAGGAGACTGTGATAGAAGGGTCTCTGAAACCCCTCTGGACCAATTTCCCTTTCCTTCCTTGCCTGTTAGCTTCCTCCCCATCTCTAGCTCATCTAGCCCCCAGGCAAACCCAAGTGCTGCCAAACCTCTGGCCTTCAGCCTCCACTCTCCTGGCAAATGCAGCAATCACAACACAGCCAGCTACACTCAGTGCAGGTAACAGCTGTTCACCACAAGGATCAGTGTTCTGCCAGCGTAAGGGGTGTCGTGGCAGGGAAGATAAGGTCTAGAAGCCTTACAGTGATATCTGTGTAGAGAGATCTGCCATACATCCGCTTGTACTCTGCACGTATGTCCAGCAGGTCAACCTCGCTGCGCGATACCATGATCCGGATCAGGGTCCTGTCCTTTGTTCCTGCTCCCTGAAACAAACCAAACAGCAGTATAAGGTACTGAAAAGTGTATGATACAGCACTAGTAAAAAAATAAAATGCCTGTTTACTAGCATAACCCCACTGACTTCAATAAACTTGAACAGAATTTGGCCTATCATGCATTAATAAATTAAAGTTAGTGGTAGGACACTAATCTCTCTGCACAAGAACAGCTCAAAAAAAAAAAGAGGGATATTGACAGAGGTACAGGGGGTCAGGAAAATTTGGTGAGTTTAATGGCCTACTTATTCATTTCTGCTAGAATTCTCTACTTAAAAAGTATCCGTTTCAAGTTTTAAGCATATTTGTGTTTCACCAAGTTTGGTTTATGTATGGTTGTATTCATCTCTCTGTTAAGTTGAATCAAATTAGCTAGATTTTTCCAGCCTTTCATAATGATGACTGCATACTGTTAGTCATCTGCCCACTGAAAAATGTAATCCCTCCAGCTGAACAGTTCCTTCCCAAGAGCTGTACAAGCATTTAAAAAAATCCCACACTATAAGTTTATGTAACTTGTCACAGACACCTACCTTCATCGCTTTCTGCAATCTCTCTGCAAAAAAAGCTGGCGTGTTCTTGAGACACTTAACTGCAAAAAGGAACAGTATTACAGAAATCAGGCATTCCTCCTCAATCAGAACTCAGTAATTTTTTGCGTTTATCCTACATAGTCACATGCTTTGGTTTTACATAAACATACACTTGATACAATGCAGCTTCAACTCCTTCCATCAGTCACTGAAATTATTTTTAATCCAAACAGTAGCTGCAATACAGTTAAAGAACCTACACTGCATGGCTCAAAGCAAATATTTCTATCACTAGAAACCATCTAGTGTGAAGCAGCCATAATGAACCTCTGAATTCTAATGACCAGATTCCTGTTTATGAAGGGAAAAGAGGGGATTGGGAGGGGGCAGAAGACTTGAAGGAACACATAGGTAGTGGTGCTCCTAGCTTCTTAATTCTAAATTTTTAGGCCGTGCATCTGCAAGGTGTGACAAATTCAAGTCCTGACCTAGTACAAACCGGGAAACCACCTATGATAGCAGAGAATCTTAGGTGGTTCCTTCTCCTTCAGGCTGAATCATTATAACCCTTATTTTAAAGTCTTATTTTAGCCACAGAACTCATCAGGACTCCTGAAAAATTTTTAACATGCTCATTTAGTAATGACTGGATGCAATATTTAATTAGCACACTTCATCAGAAATCTGAAAGAGCAAAATCTAAACCAAATTACTGTCACGTTAATCAGGATAATGAGAGAATCCTCCATCACTGATCAGAATTAAAATCTATATATTGATGCACGGTTGTTTACAAGTAAATAGTCATACAAACTGTGCCAAACTACAGAGAAAATAGACCACACTTGACAATTTAATAGCACAGTAAGGTATCAAAATCAATCACACAGAATCAACACAGAACCAAAGGTGTAAACCTAGACATGTTTTTCATAGCAACACACATTCGGTACAGGAAGAAGCACTTCTGAGTAGGAAAATGTAGATGAGAGAGAGCAGTTCACCACACAACCGTCAATGACATGTACAGTACTATTCAAAACCGAATGACAAAATGAAATGCATGTTTCTGTATCACTGTATTTAGCTAACACAACACACTTGCATTCTAAGATGTTTAAAAATGTCGTAAGTTACCAGTTGTACAATCCAGAAAGCTTTAAAGAAAGCAAAATTAAATAATTTCAATTAGAAAACCCTTTTTTCCTGCAAATAAAGTTCACAGAACAAATGATGTTAGCAACACTGACTAATACAGATATATGTGTATATACATATAAATAAAAAAACCCCACAGAATCTATTTAATAAAGGGAGTTATTCAGTAAATATTAATGACAAGCCTTGCTCAAAAAGCTACTCATTTGTTAGCAAGCTGTAGTCTCAGTTTTGAATCTGGATCTACACAGAGACTTGTCAAGTCATGAAGTCAAACGGCTCCTAAACTCTGAGTAGTTTCTTTACCAAGGCAATCTTTTTCTACAAACACTGGGAAATATCTCTTTTCCCTAAGCTTGATTTTCTAACAATACTTTCTGAGGGGACAAAGTCTGAATCCTGGGAAAGGTCTGCAAATGAATCACACAAAGTGAGCTAGATCCAGTTTGGGTCGCTAAAAGATCAGTATAGTGACAATGTGGCAAAGTAGAAAAAGAACAGTAGTTACACAGTTCCCATATGCACAAGACAGGCGTGAAAAATGAGGCTTTTAAAACTGATTTTCATTTTGCAAGATTTTGTTACAAACATCAATGAAAAAAATCTGTTGTAGTTGAACCAAATATCCTCTCCTGTCTCATTTCCAAGTGACGCAAAGTTCATTTTTTGTATTTTGGTAGGATTTTTTGGGGGTTTGTGTATGTGGTTGCTTGAGGGGTTTTTTTGGTTACATCACTACCATATTCAAAACCAAAGAACAACACTTTTAAAGCAGGAGCTAAAGATACTGCAGTATATTTACAGTAATAACCAGAAAAAGAAATGGAGATGTAAAGACAAAAGACAGGAAAGTGGTTCACAATTACATCTATAATAAAGCACTTTAAATGAAACTACTGCACAGCAACTTGAGGCCTCGTCCCAACCTCATGGAAACGAATGACTGCTTCTGAAGGGACTACAGTAGACTGGAGGTAAGAGTTTTCACTGCTTAGAAGTACTGGGGGCAATTAAAAACAAAGATTTAACAAAATTGTACCCACAGGAAATGTGGAAAAAATAGCCCCTTTGCAATCAAATTTAAGTTTTCTTTCTAGTAAATAAAGTTAGAGGTAACTAATTAGAGGGTTAATGCTGCATTTTGCTGGATTTCCAAAACTGTCTCAAACATTCCATTCTCACTGACCCAGCACAGTTGGTACAAGTTCTCTTCACTTCTTAAAACAGTACCAATTATAGTTAATAATTCTCTCCCCATTTTAACATGTGAAATTTAAATTCTGCAGAAGCCTGAAACAAAAAAAAACTTCACCTGTTGTATTGAGGTGAATTAAGTGCCCCACTTTACTAATCACAAATGACTTCACAGAAAGCTTCAACATAAAAAGCAGAAAACTGGAATTATTACTACTAAGAACATCAGGAGCTGGAGTCACAGACACCACCCGAGCCAGCTGTAGCAGAATAGCAGGAATGAACTCACTAAGGTGGCACATACCTACTGCCAGCATGCCCTTTTCCAGGTCTCCAGACATTTCACGACATATGCTTTTTTCAATGTCCCGGTTACACATCCTCTGGTACTCGCTGAAGACTGTTAATGAAAAAGAAAGATTTCAGGAGTCAGCTCAGCAAAAAGAGGTGGCACTGGAACATGCCGGATGGCTTCATTTCAATGGCACTTCTTAGCTGGATACTACAGTGTACTCAGACAAGTTTTGACATCTCAAGGACTACTACTGTGTTATCAACCATTTACATGTTATCATGCTCCTTCTAGCTTGTCTAGATCTGTCCTTTTCGTTAAAGGGCTAGACCAAGAAAGCACTGTAAGAGAAAGAGTGGCAATTTTTTTACGAAAGCTTTGGATCTCAGTAAAATTAAGAAGAAAATATTCGGGTTCTCATACACACCCCTTTCCTCCATATAAGCACCTCACACCCCAATAGCACATTGTAAAAGTTCTATGCAGTTACTAAAACATTTCCACCATGACAGGCTGATGTACCACCTTACACTAGCAAGGAAAAGGGGAAGGATTGCAAGAGTCTTGCACACACAAATATGCAAGACTGAAACAATTCTAGTTTTTCAATTCTGTAATCAGGGGATCATTCTTTAATCAGAGGATCAGGTCAGGTATGACCTCTATCGGCTCTGATATTTATTATTTCCTTTTCCTCAGCAGAATTTACCCTGCTTTTCATTGATATCTCATTGGGCTCATTTTACAGATGGAGGAAATTCAGACACAGAGCAGTGCTGTACATTTTTATCACTACACACCACAGAATCAAGTTACTGTTCATGTAGGACACCATTACCTGCTCTAAGGTGGGCCCTGCTTCTTGCACACAGAATGGCATTGAATTTGGATTCATCAGTTCCTAGACGGTTCTCTCCAGCTGCATACAACTCCTGAACACAGAAGGAAATTCACACTTCATTACTCAGAAAGTAGTCTGACTGAACAACTGTTACAGATTTCCATCCTTACAGCCTCTCCTCCTTTTATACTTATTTCTTAGCCTATGTACTACTGCAAAACAGGAGCAAGCAATAAATAGCAACGAGTTCTAACCTTCCTATAGCATGGGATGCTTGCAGATGCATAAGTGCTCAAACACAAGAGATCCAGATTACTAAAGGAGGGGATATTGTTTAAAAAGTACCTGAAAATTGTTCTTCCTAGCAGTCCTTGCATCTAGCTCTTTTTCTACACTTCTAGGTGTTTTCTGGGATGTTCTTGTGTTTTGGCTATGGCATACTACGTAGAAAGTTAATTACATTACTATTTAAATGACACTAGTATGCTAAAACAATCCAGGGTTTTCCCTTTGCTATGTGGTGAAATGGAACATACAGAAAAAGAAATGGGGCAAGCATTACTAAGTCCAAGTGCATTATTTGCTGCAAAAACCCAGACTTGCTTAAACAACATTCAAAGGCAGATGCAGGTGTTGAACGGATTAAAATTTAACCCACACACACATCACCTCAAATCTCTTTGGACAATTTCCTTAGTAAGCAGCACAATCCAACATTTGGAAAAGCCTAAGGCCTGACAGAATGAGAGGTAAAATATCCTATGGACTGTACTCCCAAGAGCTTCATCTCTGTATTGCACCTACATGGCTCTAATGCTGTCACAGCTTTTCATATCCCTTCCATCCACTGGAACATAATCACCGCATCAGAAGAAGTCACAAGGTGTCCAAAACTAACAGTAAGCAGAATCCACACATCACATTTCAGTGTATTAAGTTGACGATACTTAGAAATGATGAAGCATTTCTACTGACCTGCACATCTCTTTGGACAACAGACATGTCAACATTTGTACTTTCATCTCTGTTTCCCTGAAAGAATTAGAAGATCCAGAAGTGTTACTGATGAGCTTTGATGGGCCGCTTTTTTAAAAATTAAAAAAAAAAAAAACAACAACCAAAACCAAAACAAACAACAACAACAACAAATCCACACCACCTACAAACACAACATACAACAAACAAATTCTAAAATCCCAGCAGGCAAGTACCTGAGCAAGTGAAATTAAAAGCCTCTGAAAGTGTCCAGACGTGTCACTTTTTATTGCTTCCTCCAAAGTTTTCTTAAATTCTGGAAAAGAAACACAGTCATGAATCATCATACAACCCTGCTCATTTCCTAAATTCATACTGTCCATCAGTGATTAAGTAAGTAAAGAAAGAAAATTTTGATGTAACAAATCAAACCTGCTTTATAGACCCTGTTGAGTTCCTGAATATGCTCGTTACTGCGGGAAGCTAAGATTTCAATGAGACAATTTTCATCTGTGCCAACACCCTAAAACAAGCAAAGGAGAAACAGATTTCAGTTTCTTATTTCTACAACCTAGTATAAAAGAAATGTAATCAAATTATATAGGAAAAATTTCAGAATATAGCCTTGTATAGGAAGTCAAGGCAAGTAATCCCAAACTTTTAAACGGCAACCAAATATTTTATCAGCTCAACCATTTCCTGTCTTATAAATTTGTATCTCCTACACAAACCTTTATAGCTTCCTTGATTTCATAAGCATCAAACATGACAGGTGTCTTCATCATTGCCAAGATTGTCCTCTCAAAGTTACCCGACAGCTCAGACTTGAGATCCTTGATCAAATCCTAATGAGAAGGAAAAACAAGGAAAAAATACATAAAAACCAAACTTGACAAAAGCAAGCACCAAAAATATGCATTTTACTTAGAATTCTTTATGCATAAACACCAGTAATGTACGTTCAAAGAAAAGCTATTCCACTTAACACTAAAACCAGTATAATGGAATGCGTACATTAAGGTCATTGAGATCCAATTAAATAGACTGCACAGATCAAAGAGTCAAAGTAACCTTTTAGCAGAGAAACTGCTTCATATGTTTCATCTGCAACACTGCATGAAGAAGTCAAGCGTGGGTAAAAAGCAGAACAACCCTGAACTGGCTATGACTTAATAACCATCTTCCACTAAAGCACTTTCCAATCTTTTTTTCCCACCACTAAGTCTTCTGACTTCCACTGAAGGGATGTAGGCTCTTATTTCTTCTTCCTTCTGTTCTCACGATGTATTTACCTTTCCATAAGCTGTTTTGAAGGACAGGATTATCTGCTGCCGTTGCTTGTTTGAACGACTTCCAAGACAATCGATGATCGCCTGCTCATTGGTTCCTGTACACACACACAGACACCACAGAATGAGCATCACCTCATGTGAGGATTCAGCTGTCTCTATTTCATCCTGTTCTAAACCCAGCAGAAGGACATGTATGCCTTGAATTCATCCACAGTATCTACTCTCGTGTACAACCAGAGAACTTTGAGCTCTACTCCCAATCACAAACACAGTAAGAAGCAAAGAAAACCTAAACCAAACTCATGATGTTGTCTATGCCTACATGAACTCCCAGTAATACTTCTGATAACCAAGGACAATCACATGTGATCTATCCCACTCAGTACACACATAGCAATAGAAAAAGATCAGTGCTGAACTGACACGCAGTTCTACTTTTAACTGAAACGTCAGTCCTCAGACTGCTCACCTAATCCCTTCATGGCCTTCCTTAAGACTTCTGCATCCTTCAGAGGGTCAAAACCCGGTGCATCAGTGATTGTACCTCGGTTTCCATGCTAAAATGAGATCAATAGTGTTAAACAGCATTAGTGTTAACAGCATACTAGTGTTAAACAGTAAAATACTGTGGTTTACTACTTAGGAAAGATGATCACTGTTATCAGTTTTCTTTCTGTTAGAAAAGTAATAGAGAAAACTCAAACCAACCCTGCCTTAAGCAATTGGTTAATTTCTAGACACAAATTACAAGAAAATGCAAGATCAAGAAAGTTTCCTGACATTAAATCTGCTTTCCAATTAATTAAGGTTTGAAGATACTGTATATACAACTGGCAGTACTTGTTAAAGTTAGGAAAGGCAAGATTCATTAATTTGAATTCATGTCAAATCTTTTTTCTTGGATACCATGGTAAAACATAATTAGTTTCAAGACATATGAGCCTATACTGCTTGCATTTGAAAATGTTCCATCTTTCTCTTCACTCAAACTTCTTTTCACAACTTTCTTTTCAATTTTATGATCGGTTTACACTTAAACACACAAAGAAAATGTAGAGGAACATATATACGGTCACACCTCAAAAGAAAAAAACTCTTACTGTTACAGGAGTGACTGCAGGCCCTGTAGATCCTGAGTAAGAGGGCATAGATGGGGTCACAGCTGGACCTGGTGGAAAATTTGGCATGGGCTGCTGTCCTGGGTGAGTTGCTGGAGGTCCTGGATGGTTCATAGGCTGCTGGCCTGGCACAGGGCCGCCCATGTACGCTGGGTAAGGTGGCATTCCGGATGGTGGGTTTCCTCCAGGGGGAGCATACCCTCCGTACGAGGGCTGTTGTCCTGGTGGAGGTTGCCCGAAGCCAGCTGGAGGAACTGGTGGAAAACCTCCAGGTGTGGAAGGATACATGCCTTGTGGTACGTTTGTCCCTCCAAAGGTCCCTGCCAGGTTGGATGCCTGCAATGACAGCAGTAAAACAAAAGAGAGGAAGGGGTACAAACAGCTGAGTTTCAGTAACATGCTTAATACAACACAACCTCCCTCCCCCCAACACAGATAGATGGCTCTTTATCTGCAAAAGATAGCAAGTAGGATGGAAAAATCTGCCTAAAACTTCACACCAAATAATCCCTTCTTTGTCCATGGCTGCCTTGTGTGATCACAAGGGTGCACCTGGGCGCAAGGACTTTACTCTAAGCAACCTTTGGCTGTTTTATGATGTGTTAGTAGTTTACAACTACATTTGGAAAGACTTCGGCAGAAACTGCAGTGAAGATACTTCACTCCACATCAAAATCTTACCACTGAAATTCTCTTCTAGACAGAAACCAGAAGTGACATTTGATGATTGCAGCATTATCAGAAACTAGTGGCTGTGGGTATTACTATGTGCACACTAGATAGTTTGTTGCTCAATTTGCCTGCTGGCGGCCAAATCACTTCATTTAATCACTGCCTCAGAAAGGCATCTGTAATGCAAATGTCTTCCTACAAACTGTGTTCGTTATGCAGCATAACAGATTTCTGAAGACTAAAATTGTCAGAAGTGTCACTCACTTCTACTCTGTGAAAAAAAATCACATTGGAAATGTCTACTTTTTCTTCAGTCAATGTAAAAGGTTTTTACTTCCATCTGCTAAACATCAGTGTTTGTAAGAGACTGTTGATCCCATATTCTTTTCAAGGACGACTCACTGATACCTCTAATTACACAGCCATTTTCCTTACCCTGACTGGTCAAAATCCAGGTAATAGGCAAAATCCAGACTGTTTGCACCCATGTGAATATATTAAGAGTGGATACTCTGTGTTAGTAGTTCCCTATTCCTCTACACAGCAAATGCCAAGTTATATTAGTTTTATGTCCATCACTTTCGAAGTCAGATTGTTAGCAACATTTAACTAGTGCTCTGTTTTCCTAAAATAAGAAATAGCTTGCAGTAACCATTTTCTTTAACAGGCAATATTGAATGCTCAACACCTGAACAGATTAGACATAAAGGCACAGAATTAAAGTGATGAACCTCTTGGTGACAATGCCAGAAACACAACTTTGCACTTAAGGACATCACAGTGAAACACATTAAAAGATAGCACACTCACCATTCCAGCCATGTGGTTGGGATTGAACTGGTTGGCATAGCCAGCCACATTTTCCAGACCAATTGGAGGTGGATTTGAAGGTGGATAGGCAGCTCCACCCCAAGGACTGCTACCTGAAATCAAACACAGATGCACTGAAACAAGAAACTATGCCTTTTAAAAGTTCTTACTATTTAAATTTCTAATGTAATATATTTTCAACAGTACCAGGAGAATCAACTGAAGAGGTGCAGGGTAGCAGGGCAATTGTTATAAAAAGAGAAATCTCACTAGATTTTTCTAATCATGTTAGTTATTGAATCTGTAAGCTCTCACTTAAAACAACTCTAAACCTATTTGAAGGTTAGCACTCAAGACTGTTAACACCATATCTTGACCTGAGAGCACTTAAAGTACAGAGTTGTCTGGGTATTCCAGTAGGAAGGTATTATTAATTCCACTTTCTTTGCCAATTTGAGAGATGTCCACAGAGCACAATAGTACATTCACAGACACCCAAGCCATGAAACTTGTCTGCACACAGCAGTATGGTCTAACTTTAGCCAGAATACTCTGCTGAGAAATAAGCTTTATCCTCCTAGCTAGCTGGGTTTCTTACTGTACACCTTCCTGAGTCAGCTTGCCTAACTCCACATTTCACCATACCTGCATGACTCCAGCCCCTTCTTTCTGCCTTTCAACAATACTCACAACTGTAAAGTTCCGCTTGATAACCAAGCAGCAGTTGAGTATTTCATCAGCTTTGTATTATTATAATTGCTACCTTTTTTAACAGCCCTCTCCCTTCTGTATGCAAGCACCTGCTTAAGAATAGTGAATGAAGGATAATTTCCTATTTCTTTGGGAGATACGGTTTTAAGCTGTATGAATGATTTCTCCCCGTACTCATTTGTCTCACCACCCACCTTGAAGACTCAGTTATCAACCAGACACTGATCCTTGTCATTTATTGGATTTGGTCAAATTAAGACAATCTCCTAATGCTCTGTGCTTAATTTAGGATGAATGAAACTGAACCTTACCATACGAGCACATGGCAGAGCACATATATTAGAAAAATCAGAATCCCCAGCCCAGATAAAACAGGACTTAACAACACAGAAAGCTTTGGAGTCAAGGAAACCCTCCGCAGTCTTGTTCTTCATCCATGCCACCTCTCTACTGCAGACAGGACCACCACTGTATTTAAAGTTTACTTCAACTGAACAACTTACCTGGGGCTGGCGGATATCCACCCGCTGAGGGATAGCCCGGGTAACTCATCGCAAAGATCTGAAAAGTGTGTGTGATACAGTTAGTTTAACACTTAACACACCACATAACACTAAGAGGCAACCTGTATGCAGTAGCCAGTTACCAAAATTTAGACATAACCTGCACACTTTGTCCCGGCTTTTCCCTTACAAATCTCTTCCCATTTCCTTTTGCTGGACTAATAAACTTAGTTCAGATAGCTAAGCAGTACCAGAGTCAGTCCTTACACCATTTTTCTTATTTGTTCCAGTTGCTACTTACTGCTTACTTTGTCTATTATGTTGTTAGGGATGTATGACTTGAACATGCTTCCTTTACTGCGCTATTAAAACCTCCAGAAGTTTCCAGCCTACACAGAACTGTCTTATCAATCAAGAGTAGAAAATCATCTGACAAAGAAGCTAGGTCTTCAAGTGAGTAGCCATGAGAAGTTGTTAGAAGGCACCAAAATGCAAACGTCTGCAGAAGTGCAAGGTCAGAGTAAGAAGCAAAAGGGATACACCTTCATGCTTACAGCATTGCCATAAGATATGAAGGGTTTACTGATAGGTTAGAATCACTAGAACAAATTGGATCTCTCAAAATGGATAGTGCCTCTGTCAGCACAGAAGCGCACAAATTCATTAGCTGTCCAAAATAGAAGTGGAGGTCAAAAAGGAAGAACAGCTAAATGAAGGACAAAATGAAAACTGGCTTCCAGAATACAAAGGTCTTATTTTAAACAGAACAACTACGAGGAAGAATGGTAAAAGTAACTATGAAGAAAATATCCATAATGAGTGTTAACTTTTTGAAGGTTATTTTTAATGACAAGTCCAAGTCTATTTTTCGAACTGCTGTAGAAATTATCCCTTTGATTTTTTTCCCCCTCTTTCCCCTACAGCACTACCTTTTGCATCTGGCATGTTTTGCTGTGTTTTGGGTTTCAGCTGTGGAATTTTGTTTTGGATTTGGTTTGAGTTGGCAGGGGTGCTGTTCTTGTGAAATTGTTTTCATTTTGCATGATCACATTAACTTCCCTTTTTGGTTTGCATGGCTCTATTGCATAGCAACAGTGAAAGGGAGAAACACCTTTTGTGTGGTTTTGGGTTTTTTTTAATAAGGAAATACAATTAGGAAGTCTTCAATTTACTTAAAAACTGTTTGGACTTCATGCTGCACATACTCATTTAAATTTAAAGAGAGAGAAATGAACTAACAAACTGCAACGAACAGAGCACATCAAAAGTTATAACCCTACCTTGCTTCTGCTCCAGTATGTAGTGTCTAACAGAATCAATAAATAAGTGAATGCAGCTTCTCAGCATTAGAAAAGCAATGCATGCTGTTACCCACGCAAAGCCTGACCCCAAACTCACGAGGCCAACACAAAAAGCAAAACACATATCGCCTCTCCGCTGCTGGAAAAACGAGCAGGCAGCTTCCTCCCTCCTGGCGCTCGGCCACACAATTGCCAGAGGGAGCTGCCGGGCCCCGGGCCCACGCTGGGACGCGCAGCCCCTGCCCACGCTGCCAGCTCCGGGCAGGTACGCGAGCATGGGAGTGCAGAGAGGCCAGCAGACAAAAAATAACATTAAAAAAACTCAACAGAAGGCAGTCTGGCACACTTCAGAGCCTCTCTAATTCAGAAGTGGGCTTTACATAATAAAGAACGGGAAAATAAAAAAGAGCAATTATTACCATGTCACTCAAAAACCAAGCAAAGAACACAATCTAGATTCTCAGCGTGCATAATGTCAATGTGTACATTTCTATAGACAAATTATTACAACACTGGAATTAATATTATTTCTTCAAGTAGAACTACAATTATATTTTTTATTTATTTTTTAGCTTCACATGTAAATACAATAAAGACAGGGTACTCAAAAAAATTGTAAGATGCCTTTTCAATAAAGCTTTAGGTACAAATTTAAGACAAAAAGCCTTTTTTCTTTTTTGTGGTAGAGGGTGCGAAACAATGGGATATGTCCTGTTTTTATTAGCAAGGTTGTTTGCTTGCTTTTAATCCCGTATAGAACATTCATTTCAAATTGGAAAAAAACCCAAGATTAGAAGAGTCTTTTGGCAATGAAAGCTGAGGTTGAAAAAAATCAGCCAACTTCAGCAATCTGAAAAAATGTTACTTTCTATATAAAAATGTTCCACTTGTTTCTTTTGAACACCGTATTTATCCAGGGCTTTTCTAAGGGGAAATTTTCCCAGACCGGTTTGATTCCAGGCAAACTAGATCTGCAAACACAACAACTTCTCATGTTCAGAAACTTCCCTGATCACCACCTTTTCCGTAGTTCATCTGAGCCTCTGTTGGCCAGTTCTCTAACTTTAAAAATATTAACACAGAAAGTTCACTTTCCCAACCATTCCCTCAACCCAGACTCCATTTCATCTTCTAATCTTATCTTCCCGACTTTCTCCTGCTACATCCACAATATTTTATTAAAATTGTTCCTGATGAGCAGCACTTGCCTGCTGACAACAAACGCGTGACACAGGCGAGGGAACAGAAGATATGGAAACCCACCCTGCTATACAAATATTGCGTGGGAGGACACAGGAACAGCAAAGTTGCTGTTTGCTCAGTCACAAAAAATGCAGAACATAAGACGAGGGAAAAATCCAGACAACCAAACCACACAGGGAAAGAGGGAGGGCCTTGAAGAAAATACAGACCAAATACTGTCAAGGTCCTCTCCCCATTCCCAGTGTTCAGTCCTAGAGGTCCACCTCAGAACTCTAAATAAAGACTTGAGGTTTTACTCCCACAATGAACATCACTATCATGCTTCATACTGCACACTGTGAACCATTCAGGCTCTTGAGCATTTTCCTGCTGCTTGGCAAAGCTAAGAGGGAACAGACCTGTGCATAAAACATTAAATCCATTATAGACTTTCAATAGGAATCTTGAAAACACGTTTCTGTAAGATACAGCACAGAAGAACAGAACTACAACTCGAGAAATTTATAACAAAAATTCAAATTACATAATCATAGCAGAAATAAAGAAGAAAACTTCAAGGCTACCAGAAAACTTCTGTTTCAAGGTGCAATAGCAATTAAGTTCAGCCACTGTATTCATGCTCATTCCTGGAATTTACTTAGTGGCTGCTGTTCAGGCTCCAGCTATGCCATGGTATAATAACTTGAGGACAACAAAGAATGAAAAACCATAACCTTTATTTGTTCAAAATAATTTGTTTAATTATGCCCATTTCACAGGGAACACCGAGTAAAGTTAAACCCTTGACTTGACTCCTCCACAAGGTTAATTACCAGGATATAGCAGACAAAGCAGCCTGAAGCTATAAATTACAGTACCTGCTCCGAGACTGATCCCTGATTGTGAAACCAGCAGAACAGAATTTATCACCTTACAGTATGCTGTCGTTTTTCATCAGATATGAGCTGAGGCATCCACCACTGTGTTTTTCCAAGACAAGGACAAACCACAGTCAACACTGAACTAGCTAACTGCTATTTTACCAGCCTAAGCAAGATTTATCTTTGACTCATGCACTGCAGCATACAAGTTGTTCCCTCCTGTACCAGTTGTAATATTTTTCATCCCGACAGATTAAAAGTCCTGCAATTTTCGTTTTTCATTAAGTCTTCTGTGTATGTGACTCCTGTCTAGCCTGCCTTTCACTATGAAAAAAAACAATTTAGTAGAATGGGTTCCTCTTCCAACAGGGCTGAGTTCACGCCACCCACAACTCAGGAAACCTCTTTTACACAGATCTTATCGCTCATTGTTCACCTTTACAAACCTTTACTGGACTACATCCAACAATGTATATTTAAAGACTACTAACACATCATCCACTTCCTATAAAAACAAGTTTCCTTAATAAGAAACCCAAACCAACTCACAGCTCTCAATAGGTGGTGGAACAGAAACAAACTCAAATAAGAGGTTTTTTAAAAACTCTCCATTTGAATTGCTTGCTAGTATTACAACTCTGGAGCTCTGCCCGTTTTGATGATCCTTCTAATTCAATATCATAATCTTTTTTATTACAGAAAATAATCTAGCACTTTTTAACCTGCTGGGGCAAGGAATTGGGCGGGGGGG
>VZTE01004149.1:3149709-3166291 GCA_013397775.1 Eulacestoma nigropectus
GGGGCGGCGGGCCCGGGGCGGGGCGGTGCCGGCCGGCGGAGGGCGGTGAGCCCCGGGGACAGCCGGCACCGGCCCGGGGACAGCCGGCACCGGCCCGCGCCGGCCGCGGGTGGAAACCGCACAAGAGGTTTGACCAAGAGGCAGCTTCAGCGAGAGGCCCATTTTATAAAAAAGAAAACACACAGGAAAAAAGGTAACTTCACCCGTCACGTGGGCAGCCTGGGCATTCCCCAAGGGCACGGCTTCGCCTGAGGGACCGAGCGACGTGGACACGGCAAAACCAAATCCAGGAAGCTACGGTTCAAGTCAAGCGTTCAGCACAACATCGGATTTAAACCCGAAACCCCTGACTGTTCTCACCAGGTGAGTTAGGTCTCGCCACGAAATTTCAGAAAACATGTTTTCCAGACAAGGTGGTATAGAAACCCCTATTTTGTATCTAACGTACTTCTCCTCAAGTAAAATTCCACAAAAAATCAAGAGGAAGGAGATTGTTCATGTTGACCTTTCCTAGTGCAAGCAGTAATAGCTAAAGTCTTCAATAAACATCTTTTTTTCCCTACACACATTCTTTAAAGATGAGTGAAGTTGCTCACATGGAAGCATTTAGAGAGACAAACCAAGACAATAAAAATAGAAGAAAAATAAAAAGGGCTAGCATTTTCCAATTAAATTTCATTTGCCAAGACACTAATCAAAACAGCAAACACAGCATTATCTAACTGAATCACAGCATTATACAACTTGGGTGGGGAACGAGCTTGACTTTGCAGCTGAGAATTTTGTGAACAGGGTCCAGAACTTCCTTTCGAGCACTTGCTTCCCTAATACGTATGCTTTGTAACAGGCAATTTCATTTAGAATTAAACTCATTTAGATAGATGTGTTCACACTTCTTAAAGCATCTTGTTCAACTACCAATAGCTTTCAGTGGAGGAGCTGGGTTTTTTCTCCTCCATACAACTTTCACACACCACAATGGCCAATCATTGAGATACAACAGCTGTGATTGAACTAAAGAAAAGAAATTGCCATTTTTTTCCCCCTCCCTCATCAAATTATTAATTGGCACTGCAGAGGCCAAGGCTGCACTCATGGGAAAAAGCTACATTTAAAGTAGTCCAAAGGAGTGAATAGGTATATTTGAATATAAGAATGGCTGTGGTGGTTTAACCCCAGCCAGCAGCCAAGCCCCACACAGCCTCTCTTACTCCCTGGCCAGCAAGATCAAGGAGACAATGAGAAGGATAAAAGCCAAAAACCTCACGGGTTGAGATAAAGACAGTCTATTAGGAAAAGCAAAAGCCATGCGCACATGCAAAGAAATACAAGGAATTAATTCTCCACTTTCCATGGGCAGGCAGGTGTTCAGCCATCTCCAGGAGGACAAGACTCCATCACACGTAACAGTTATTTGGAAAGATAAATGCCATCACTGCAAATGTTCCCCCTGCTTTCATGTACTGAGCACAATGTCATATGGTCTGGAATATCCCTTGGGGTCAGCTGTCCTGGCTGTGTCCCTGCCCAACCTTTTGTGCACCGCCAGTCTCCTCACTGGTGAGGTGAGAAGCAGAAGGGCCTCGGCTCTGTGCAAGCCCTGCACAAAAACATCTCTGTATTATCACCACTGTGTTCAGCACAAATCCAAAACATAGCCCCACACAAGCCACTGTGAAGATAAACTCCATTTCAGTCAAAACCAGTACATTAGCTTATTGTGGTTTAGCACAAGTTACAAATTTATAACCAGATTATAGTAAGCTTCACTGATAAAGATGTTTCTGATTAATAGACAAAGCTAAACATCGACGCAGGTTCTGATGCAGAGTGTAGCCTGATGTTCACTATGCAGGCACATGGAGAAATGAAGATGTGCCCAGAGTAGCTTATGTGGAAAGAAGGCCAGGGATCTTTCTCCTCTCAGTCTGCTGGTATTTCTTGTCTTGGGAGTTAAACTCCTCTCACCTGTGTAAGCCGAAAGGGGCCACATTAGCTCTAACACAAGAGTTCTGTTAACCAGAGTAACTTTGACTGAAACAGGTTAGGAGCTGCTACTCCCATCAGATGAGGACACAGTGACTTCTACAAAGCATTATTTCTTCTTCTACAACTTCGGTACTGCTATATTTTTCATGTAGAAAAGCCCTTTGAGTATCAATGCCTAGGCTGGAGGGGGTGTATGAGGAAGCTTGAACTGCTGCAACCAGCCTGGTATTCATTCCAGGCCAGGTTGTGCTCGCTTTGAAGTCAATTGCAATCTTCCATGGGTTTAACCAAGGTCTAGATTTGGCTCACTTGTATGAATCCCTCTATTTATCCAGGCTCAGTGACTGGAAGTCTTACACTTTTGATGCTGCATTCATAAACAGAAAACTGGACTAGCTATGGCAGCACATGGAATACTCTTCTGACAAAGAAATCATTGTATGGAAACCTCACTGCCTGCCGTTTTCAGACAGTCAGGGACTGAGACATTTGCTTAACATATTTTATTTCTGGAAATTTTTCCACAGGACTGATAACCTCTGAGCCCATGCTTTTTGGGACCTTTGGCTGAGTAAAATCCTTTTCCTGCAAAAACTGCTACAGGCAGCACATGTACTTGTCAGCTTCCACTGAAAGTTCCAGGAAGCCTACCAGCAAGTTTTAATGTCTTTTTATTTCTCAGCCTCTTGGATTTTAATATTTAAGCTGGTATTTAACCAGGATAGAACCCCCAAGCAGCATGTGCTGTGCAATTGAACAGAGGTTTATGTTTACTCATATAAAAACCTGTCACTCTGTATTGGCATTTCAAACCAAATGCAGACGGACAGTGATGCCACAGTCAGAAATGAAGCAGAAACAAGGTCTAGAACTGTTGGTGTTGGGATAGGTGAGAGTTTGCTTGTCATCTGAAGCATAGTCATACTGCTTTCTGACATTGTGCCGATACTGACCCAGTACCAACTGAAACAGAGCAGCCTTTGTGGGAGAACCCACAAAAATCACGGCAGCATTTCCTGCAAGCACTGCATTTTCCTAGTGACCCTTCCAAGCTTACAAGCTCCAGCCTTGTAGTTTTCCGAGTGGATTTGTGCCATTAACACACAAACCAGAACCGAGTGGTGAAAACTAGTACAACAAAACATCAACACTCCTGATTTCACAGGTACTATCTTCTTCACTTTTCCATAGTCATTTTACAGCATTCCATTTCTATCACTAAAATATTCCGTTGTTGAAAACTCAAAAAGAAAAAACCTGAGTGTTAACACAGTAAAATCAAGCAGAAAAAACTAAAGAAAACATAAAATAAAATCTGCACGTATCGTAACACAGTCTTTCAGACAGTCTAGGAACCTCGAGTACCAGTCAGTGTGTGGTACATTTTTGGGAGTTCTAGCTTGGAACCCAAATGGTCCAGGTTACCCCTGAGGTTTCCTGCATGAATTTGATCAGGTTCAGATCTCTGAAGATACATATACATACAGCCTACATTCATTTTGAGCCCTAAGGAACTGATATACATAATTTGTTAACTCACTCTGTTTTGAGAAAGGGAGTTCTCTCACAGTCATGCTGGGTTGTAGTTCACTTTTTTACAGTTCTGTTGGTTGATGGAGATTTTAGAAAGACATTTGCCTGAATGCTTTCACTCTCCTTTAGCCACAAAAGACATTTACCTTCCCTCCTTGGTTTTTTACTGTTCCTGAGCATTCTGTAGGTTTTATACTTACTTTTTTTTGCATGTGGTTTCTAAGTCCGTCACCTTGCAACTCTTCTATGCACCTGTTTCCCTTCTTCATAACTGGGCCTTCAGTTAAACCAGATCCCTGCAAGACCATATCATGTATTTGGATTTCCCCTGCTTGTTCCTCCACAGGTTCTTTGTACCTGCCAGCATATTAGACTTGAAGATAACAAGCATTTGGTGGTAACGGCATTACCCTCCGTCTGTGTTACACTCCTGAGAAAATCTTACCGCTTAAAATCCATTGCTCAGAGGCAGGCTTAGCTGAACCGACTTCTGCAGCCCAGCTCCATTTCCCCTGTGCATTTCTGTTGCAATAGGAGACTGCAATGTTGAATGTCTGCACTACCACTAGTCTGGAATAAAGGTAATACAGCCTATGGCTTGACTTGCTGTATGCTGAGGAACACAACACTGCAGCCGTTTCATAACTGGGCCAGAACTTGTGATGGACTATACAAACTATGTTATCAAAGGCTATCTGCCTTAGACCTGGGTAGGTCTTTAGCATAAAAGATTTTTAGTGAAATAATTTTCTGGTATGTATTTTGCATTTTCCCCCAAACCATCATGCTGTGAGCTTTGATCTGTGAGGCTGTCAATCTGAGTACCTTCCATTGTTACTAAAGGCATTCAAATTATGAGCGAATTGGAGTGTTGAGCATGCATTTGTATGTAAACCATTACCCTTCACTTGCAGCAGAATGTAGCCTTGAAATAAACATTTTCATCAAGGAGTAACAGATGGAAGTGCTTTAGTTTCCATTTTGTATTAACAGAAACTTCTCATTAAACTCTTGAAGCGTTACAATTGGATAGATCTGTGTTTTACTGCTTGGTGGGCATAGGCCGGCTGACTTTGGTGGGCTGACACTTTGCCACACACACTCATAGAAGTCACTAGTTCACCCCTTTACAGATCAGATTTTCTACCATTTGTTTAGATTTTCTGCTTTGGGTTGTATCTTGTGTAAAACTGAATTCTGAACTCTAGTCAACATTTAATTCTAAGTAACAGAGTTAGCCAGCAGGGAAAGGAGCTCACAGATACAGACTGAGCTGGCCCTGGCACGCATACACTTCACCTACCCCTGCAGAGTTTAAGCTCCCAGTATGGGGAAATAGATAAATATCTGCTAGTATTTTTAAGTACTGCTGAATGCAATTCAGTTGGTTGACTGGTAACCCCATCTGAATGGATTCTGGATGAGCCATTTATCCCTATGTGTCAGCTGTGGCAATTTGTAATACCATTTTGAACTGTTGCTTCATTATTGTAAATGACCTTCCAGCCCCACAAAGTTTCTGGGTGGAACTTAATATGATGTAAACACAAATACCTACCTACCTACTTTTTTTTTTTCTTCTCCAGGAAGTAGAGAGCAAAGCAACTCGAGTATTTAGCAGTATCAAAAAGTTTTCAAGCTATTAAGAGAAGTCATTATTATAAGGTTAACCAAAAGGTTTTATTAAACAGTGATTTAACGATGATGATTAAACAGTTACTAAACAATGACAACAAAGTGGTCAAACACTCTACACTACTTATCGCACTTGTAATAATTAAGCAGGCTTGTGTACAGTATGCTTTAGATCTAACATAAAATGTCACTTACCTTGCTGTAGATACCAGATGCCAGGTAAGGGATCTCTTGACCTTGAGGAGTGGCCTCGGGAGGCACCCCTGCTCCAGGGGAGATCACCACCATGCAGCCACTGCCATGCAGGAGAGCTCAACAGGCTCTGGGGCTGCAGATATTTGTAGTGTAAAGTGATTGGCTTGAAGTAAAACTCCTCTCTGGTGGCAGCCATAGAAGTTTTAGATTTTGTCTCAGTTCAGGCTGGTCCTGTTAACTCCCAATGAGACCCAAATTCTTTAGGTCCCTGAGAAGATACAGCTTAGCATAATTTCTCAAGGTTTGCACAGCAGGGCTGGTTCCAGCCAAGCCTGTTTGGTGGTGATGCTGATTCTGGCTTTGACACCTTTTAGCTCCTCCCATCAGGTCATGCATCCACAGCTTTTCACATTTACTCTCCTATTCACCAGAACTAAACCCTCTCCTGTATCTTTGGTTCTGCTCTCCTCACCTTTCAATCCCATGTCAGAATAGACCGTATTGAACTATTCTTCTTTTCCTTCATCTACTATATGCCTGTCTTTCATATTGTGTGGTAATTCTGTGGAGAAAGGAGTGCCTATAGCTTACACATATATTAAGTATGTCAAAAATATCATGGAGCTGAAAATATGACTACTCAGTAAACATCAAGATCTGGGTAATTTTAGCTTGCTATAGGCCTGGTATGTGACTTTAGCCTGTCCATTCTTCAAATTTCCTTCCCTAACACTGGAAATAAATTCCATTAATCTATCCTCAGTGTGATGATAAAAACCAAGAGGACTACATAAAGATAAATTTCCTACATGTACAACACTTCTTTGTAATTATGAGTCAAAACTGAAAGGCTTAATAAAAAAATCTCAAGACTACAAAAATCACAGTTCAAACTGTAGTTAAAAGTGTAACTTTTCAGAGGGTCTGATCGTTAATGCCTGTGGGGGTCATCTGTGCACAGCAAGCTCTGAGGGGCTTCTTCACCTCACTAATGATGCTCACCAGCACTTCCTCAAACCATGCATCCAGCTGCAGCAGCGTCCTGCTGTGGCAAAACAGTTCTTTGGGACATAACTCTTGGAACATAATAAACTAAGTCTCATATAGAGAAGTAGCATAATCTTCCCATGACTCAGCCCTGACTCACCAGGGGCCTTTCCCACATTTAGGGAAAACCATGTCATTCAAGCCATCTTTAGCACAGATGACCTTTTAAGCAAGATTGCTCAAAATATTTTGCAACTATTAAGAAAAGCAAACACTGAAAGATTGCCTTTCATAGGTGTCCCAGCCCGCCTTGCAGGTAAGCACCCTAACCACAGACTAGGGATCAGGTCCTCAGAGAGCTGGACAACACAGTATTTAACTGAAACTGAATAAAGTCAGGTTTGTGTTCTTGGTATTGACAGCAATGAGGCAGCATTTGTGTAAAAGGAAGAAGGTAAATTCAGCTCCGAGTAAGCATTTTTCCAATAAGCATTGCCTACTTAGCTGATACTTTGAATCAGCACATACTTCTTTGCTTGCCTTCCAATTGCAGGGAGCGAGAGTCTCCTGGTGGTGTGGGAGTGCACGGCGGTGCAGCCTTGGGTGGCCTCGTGGAACGGGTCCCCCCTGCACCCAGCACCCCAACAGCCTCCATTCCCTGCAGCTCTGCAAAACACGGGCTCAGCTGCGATGGTCATCCACCCTTGCCAAGGAATCCTCTTTCCTTCTCTCTCCAGCTCAGTCAGTCCTAGGTGATTACAGCTGGCCTCCAATGGGTTTTGGTTTGCTTTTGGTTTTTTTTTTGGTTTGTACCCCTTATCCTTCTTTTGAACTCTGCAAACCTCCTTTGATTGACATTTTAAGGGAGGAAGCCTCATTGCATCCTGAACTAGACTTTCATTTTCATATTTAGAAGAAATAAAATAAAATAAAATATAATAGTTGTTTTCTATAAGGCAGCTGCCATCAGCAAAGCCTATTACCTGAGGAGGTTCGAAGCACAAAGGAATGACAGCTCAGTGCTAACATTTAAGATTCAGAACTTTAATCGATTTTAATACATTCCATGATGAGTCAGAGCCCTCTCCTAAAAATATGGAAAGGAATTTTTTCTTTTTTTAAATAGTTTTGCTATTTCACCTCAGAAATATTTAACATCCATAAATATGATCCACTGACATTCCTGCTTCTTTCAATTTTAATTTGCTTATACAGCAGGGAACGCAAAAATGTGTTAAAATAAAAGATTTAAAAGTGATGCTCAGATATAAGTAGACCAGAATTATGCGTCTGAGTTTACAGTGCAGCTGCAGATTGTGACTAGCTTGTTTTGTTTGTTTAATCACAACATCATTAACCAAATTGCTGAGATTTCACAAAATTCAAGTATCCCAGGAAGATACATGCACACAATAATTCTTATTTATCTCACAGTTACCCATAGATTTGCCAACAGAGGGAGTCCTCTTCCTGTCTACCAAAGCTTTGTCGAAGTGACGGTGTCCCCGCTGTGCGGCCATCATCACACTAATAGCAAGCATGAAAAAGGTTTGCAAAACAGAGTCACCTCAGGGTATTTTAGCAAATCAAAACATGGGGTAATATCAGACATCCGATCACTAGACATGCACTGGGGGATTCAAGTGGCCGTTTGTGTTATTACAGCAATTATATCTATGGGCAGAGCTATGAAATATCTATGAGAATAATTACTCTTAAATACATTGAGAAGAATTATGCCAGATAAACATAGAGTTCCCCTATGTCTGCAAATCAGTGTTTAACTGCAAAACTCCTTTGAGTACTTTCCTGTTGTTGTACTCACAGCTTGTCAAACAGTAACTATCCAGGCTATGGTTTGGAGGAAAAAAAAATTAAAAAAAAAGAAAAAATATTTCTTCTACAAGAATTGATTTCCTTAAAGTATCATATAATTTTAATCCCAACATCTGGGTTTTTTCAGCTTGATATATCCCAGTGAGTCTTTTAGAAAAATAAAAATACAAATACAAAACCAGTATTACCTGCATCTGTTCCATCCCCTCTCCTCCTTTTACTGGAACCGTATTTACAGCAGCAGTCCTAACCTCAAACAATTATCTTCTGAAATGAGTTCAGGATAGGTAAACCAGTGCCAAGAAAACTCAGAACTGCAACAAAATTGAGCCTAGTTATTGATGGGAGTAAAATTGAGATTTTTTCTTCTTCATTTTCAAATGAGTAAAGTTCTTTCTTTTCTGCTTCTTGTTAACACTGCAAACAGATCAGCTTTGCAAGTTTTGGACGTCTGGCCATTTTAGATAAACATTCCAACCTTTTAAGTGTTTACAGACTAAACTGTAGAGCTAAATGTTTATGTTGCACTGAATAA
The DNA here is from genome assembly GCA_013397775.1 of Eulacestoma nigropectus. Classification (NCBI taxonomy): domain Eukaryota; kingdom Metazoa; phylum Chordata; class Aves; order Passeriformes; genus Eulacestoma; species Eulacestoma nigropectus. The sequence continues at coordinate 3,158,420 of VZTE01004149.1, forward strand.
CTTCAGGTTTGTATTTAACAGAAAGACTGCTAAAGTAATATTGTTTCAATCAGTAGGTGAAGACACATGCTACTGAAATAACCAAAATTTTAAAGGAAGATATTAATACTAGTCTGTCTATAAATATTTAATACATCTCTATATATTAGGCTTTATAGTTGGAATATATAAAACTGCCACAGTTTACAGGGTTTCTAATTTTAAATGTATTCCCAGACACTTTGAAAAGAATTATTATAGCTTTTACCTTCTATGAAAACTAGAATGTAGCTTTTTGGGTTTCAAATAGTATGTTCCTCCCCTAATTCTAATTTAATATGAAATAATCTTTGGCCATGTATTTCAAGGAACATGGCCTCAGATATTGCTAGGGACAGGGTTTGGATCCTATTATTGTACTTGTGCAGGGCAAGAGTTTACCCTGACACATGCAAAACTACATAGAACAGAGAGAACTGATCTGGTCCAGAAAAGAGAATTTCTGGACCAAAATATCTGTTCTCAATCAAATCTCTTCTCAGTTTTAAATAATGATCTAGCTTTCACCTGCTAAGATTAATTTGAATCATGTCTCTCTCTCCTCGGTATTTACATTTTTCTTACTCCTTGGGGACAGCAACAACATCTAATAGTGTGTAAATCTGAAAGTATATCATTCACTCCAAAATACCACTTTGCTTGCAAAATGAAAACAAGCTGGGGTCCAATATTGCTTCTAAGAAGGAGAAAAACAACATGAAGAGAGTTGCACAATGGCATCAGCTTGCAGGCTGTGTTATTCACTGCTCAGCTTCTCATGTAGAAACTTTCCATGTTAAAGCAATACAATGCAGATGAGGATATTTCTTAACTTCTGTGGTTAACTTGCATGTTTCCATTTCACTGTGAGTTTCAGCTGGATGTGTTTTCTGCAAGGTCAGAAGAGTTTGCCCTGGATCGGCTCCTCCGGGGATCATACCATTACACGTTTCCTGTTTTGCACATGACAACACAGTAAGCTTTTCAAAGACACAGGCTGTATGTATAAGGCTTCTGAGCAGAGTTACTACTGCACTATTGCAAGAGTCAGACAGTACAAAGGAAAGAACTCTAGACTGAGTTCTTTCTATTGAGTCCTTCAGAACCTGAATTCAAGCCCACTGCTCAAACAAGTTGAATTTAAAGAGCGACCACCTCAGGATTTCAACTGGTTTTCAAATCCCTAAGTGTAAAGTAATAAAATATAGAATTTAAGTTTTGTCTTTTGTCCATTACTTATAGGCAAGTCAACTTTCACTGTGTCAGAGTAGTTGCATTAGCACTCGTCAAGTCTGGTAACATGAAGTTACCTGAGACTCAGAACAGATGCACCCTTTCTAATAAACTCAGAGGTAATGAGGCAGCAGTTCCTGAATCAGCTGATAAAAACTGGCATCACTATTCCTTTTTCACCTATGCTTAAAACAGCTTAAAACAGCTCCTTACCCCAAACAATTTTCTGAAAGTTCCAAGTTATTTAGAGGTTGAACCATGTCAAGTGATTTACAGTAACTATGCTGTATTGAAGATATATCTAGTGTTTTCAAAGGAACTAACATCTGCAAGAGTTTTCTGATAGTATGTTGTATTGTAAAAGGATCTTTTTAAAGAGATGGCAACAGTAAAAGCATGGAAATTACAAAGGGAAGTGTAAAGGAAATGACTACCAAGAAACACAGTTTTGGGATTTTCTTAATCAGTTCAAGTGGAGATGCAATATAGACATCCAGCTGAAAGTCCTGGTGATGATCTATGAAACTGAGGAGAGTGCTATAATTTTAAGATGGTTTATATTAGCCAAGTATCACTGAAATTATACCTGAAGACTTGACATAGATCTCACATCTTCCAAGACTGCTGGAATCACAGTTCAAACCAGAACACTGCATCCCTCAGTCACATTTCTATTGCTGTCTGGCCACAGAGCATCTTCGGAGCATCTCACAGATAGGAAAGCAATTGTCTGAAATGGTCAGGTTTGTCCTGACATGATCTTGAAATAATGCCTTTCTCCAAACAGGAAACAAGTATAAAGGAGGACTTTTGACTAATCGACAGAACCTGATAGTCCTCGAAATTGGGACTGTTATTCATAATTCACAAAACTTTCCTGTGAGAAAACGCTTGCAGTATGTGGGAGAGAACAGCAGGAGGGGATCAAGGCAGCCTTCGTTTTTGGGAGCTTCAGCCAGCAGGGAATCCCAGGCATACCAGGACTGCTCCTGCAATCGGGAAAGGAAAGTATTGACAAAGATGAGCCAGAAACAGTGCATTGTACTGCAAGATACTGGCATCTAAACTTAACATTTGGTAAAACAATTCAAAGGAAGAATTTAAGAAAATACATAGAAACATCACCATTCCTTTCTGGTATTTCCAAGGATCCTGGCAACATAGTATTTCATCAGTAAGCCAGTAGCCTGTTCCAGCTTCAAAGATGGGCCATCTCACTTCTCACACAATGAAAAAAAGGTATAGAGAACAATCTGATGCCTGCTTGGATCCCTCAGTGAGCTCAGTGCAGGCAGATCCATAAACAGTGTTTAGGGGCTGCTTGCAAGAAATGCGGTACAGGACTGGAGCTGAATTCTGTGTTCTGTCAGCTGTTGGTGGCGTGCAAGACCCCAGCTAGTGAGCTCAGATCAAGCCTCAACAGGCACATGCTCACCTCTTAAAATAGTACAGTCTGGCAATAGATTGTAAAAAGGCAAAGATACACATGCTATAAAACCTAATTACCATTGCAGCCTGTGTCAGGGCCTGTCATTGCACACAGTGCATAGTAAAGGTAGGGTTTGATCCAGGACTCTGACAGCTCAGCATGGTGACTTTCCACCCCTGGAGTACCCTGAAAAAGTGTATCAAAAGAGAGATTTCTATCTATTTTCCTATAATGAAATATTTTTGAAGGAGTGAGATTATAGATGCTAGAAATGCGGAAGATGTACCATTGATTCACCTAGTTGTATTCCATACCTAAACAAATCTGATCTCAACTGTGCATTTATGCATGCTCCAGCCAAACTAATCTGTATGTGAAAAAATATTCCACTGCCTTCACCTTTGCAGTCTCATAGTGTTTACCATCAACAGAGTAGAGGAGTTTCCCTTTCCTGACTACAACCTGATAGTCTCCATTATGCCACTGTTTAATTACTCACTTCACTCACCAGTGTTTGAGTTCACCAAGTATTTGCTGGCATTTACCTTGAATTCTCTGCAGGGGGACTTCAGTTCTTTGAGGGTTTGAAAAAAACTACAGTTCCTATTCATGTCTCTGCTAATGTACTATATGATGTGCTAGCTCTGCATGTATTTTCTAGTCTGTCCATGTTTTCCAAATATAATAACTGGGTACTGAATAGCAATTCAGTGGCCAGTTTTGATCACTACCTTCTGCACCTACAACCCCAACCTTGCATCATATGTATTTCCCTGCCAGAATATTGAATAAACCTGTGTCTGCTATGACATCATTGCCACCCTCCCATATTTTTTAGTTTCTAGCTATCCTTCCATAAAATAATGACAGCATATAAGCTGCATGATCTATGGCAAAGCAATTTTGTTTATTTCTTATTCAGGGATCCCATTTCCACTGTTATTTCTCAGCCTGTTCTAAGATTTACAGTTCCTCTAAATCTGGCATTATCTGAATATTTTACTAATAGGCTGCTTCTATTTTCTTTTACAATAGGCTCATGATGTACTTTCAATTAATGTATTTAAATCAATAGTTCATCTATGTACATGAGAGTAAAAAAAAAAGAATAAGCATTTGTTCCATGTTATCTCCCACCTTTCATTTGCAATCTATTGCTTCTAACCTTGAGTTCAACTCCAATTTTATTATACTCTAGGCTTTAAAATTTGTTTGAAGCTTGTCAGTTGAACTCTATGGTCCTAGTAGTGGAAGCTTAAGAAACTGCTTACTTACCAGCTGTGTCAAATTAGACTCTCACCTCTACCTCTGTGATCAGATATAGAAGAAATGAGCAACTTCATTTTTATAATCCTTTTTCCAGGATTTGGGGAAAGGTGTGTGGAAAACTTTAGTAGTGCAGCCACTTTACTAAATACAAGTTATTAACAGGAATGACTTACCTTCTCATAGATATATTAGGAGAAAGGCATGATTTATATTTAAAACAATCTAGTATTCATATTAGCTACTAGTGTCTAAGAGATTGACATGAGCAAATCACATGAAACCTAAGCTGAATTACATGGGTAAGAGAACTTCCTTCAGAATATTCCATAAAACAGTGCCTGATGCATTTGAAGAAAGTTTACACTCAAAAGCCACTTGGATTTCTAGTTAGGAAAGGCCCAGTGAAGTAGGGGAGCTCTCCCCTAAAGATAACCCTTTAACAGCCTCTCCCCTGGAAACTGAATATGCAGAGGGATAGGAATAGAGTGGCAGAGTGGCCTGCTTAGAACAAGAGAAAATAGCAGCTGCTACTATTACTGCACTGCACTTGTGCTTGCAGGACAGCCTGAAAGTTGCAAGGCACTAGCAAGCACTACTAACTAAATAAAAATAAAAATAAAACCTCTAATTCCGTGCCTAATTTTGTGTGTTTAATTTTAAGTTCTGCTGAATGATCAGCTGAACACAATGAAACAAGAACAGGCTAAAGAGAAGCCACAGAGTATTTAGATGGGATTTTGAGCAAGGTTCTAACTCCACTCCCAAAGTCAAGTGAACTCTTACTAATCCTGTCCTTAATAAATTATCATTTAAATTGACGCAACTACTGATCCTATTACTGCTTAAGTACAAAAGCCACTTTATATGTGTAATAATTCCACAAGCGCTGAGATTTCCATTCAACAGGCCATCTAATGTCTGCAGTTCAAGACTAGGGCACAGCACTTCTGGCAGGAAAAAAAAAAATTAAATAAAAAATTTCAGTCCCCAGTGTAATTGCACTAAATTGATAATTAACTCCTTAACGTGGCGTGTAATGAAAGGCCGAGGGTAAGGTGAAAGAGATGACTTTCACCTCTGCTGCAGTTTGATAGCAGGAAGATTCCTTTAGAACCTACAGATTTATGTAGGTTGTTGGTTGAAAAGGAAACATTGTGTGGATTTCTATGAAGCTTCTGTGAGAGGCAACAAAAGTTGTCCTTTCTGAGAAATGTACCCAGAATGAGAATATCTCCTGCTGGACAGCTTGGACAAAGAGCTGGGACTGCCAAAAGCTGTGGAAAGCTGCCAACGGACAAGGAAGAAAATAAAGCAACAGAAAAGTGCTAACATTTTATCAACAAAATCTTTAGAGTTAGGAAAGGCAAACTTACAAATACCAACAGTCACCATACGTGAACACCCTGAAACAGGAAAGAGCAGAAATTCCAGCTGGGGAGCACAGTAAAAGATTTGCATGGGAAACAGGGAGATCACATTACCACCAACATTCAAAATGCTGATTTTCAGACAGGGCCCAGATAGACAATAAAACTGTTACAGTCCTGTAATTCTTTTTACTACTATGAAAAGTAAAAAATGTAACATCTAACCTGCAAGAACCCTTATGGATCACCGTCTGCAAACAGCAGGAGATAGTCACACACTTCACTCGCTAAAGTGGGATGCAGGCATATCAGTCCACAGACATTTTCTGGTAACGTTTTGCTGACATTCAGCAACACCTGAGCTTTGTTCAATCATTTCCTGGGTTAGAATAAAATTTGTATCAATTGTTGCATAAAAATGATAAGGCTAAGCAATTAAAACTCCTATGAAGGACTACAATCTTGCAGCCACTCAATTGTTACAATTATGACTTCAAAAGTAAACCCAACTTTTCCCCTCCATATCCAAGATAAGTAGAAAACCTCAGAAAACCTCCACCAGCACATTTCCAGAAGATACAACCAATGACATAGTACTGGTGAAGCAAGAGACTGTTTAAGTTCTGTCCTCAAATAAACCGTGATTTTTCTTCATTCCAGCAAGCATTCTCACATATGCTTTTACATGATTTTGGGAAGGAATTTTAAAGGAATACCATCAGGGTTTTTTCTGTTCTCATGTAATCAGGCCTGACTTTAACAAGAAGTTACACCTGACTGTGGAAACTGAGCTGCTGCATTACTGCCACAGAGAGATTAGATATTACTAAAATTAAGAACGTGGAGCCACATGTCATGCTTTGCAGCATAGTTACTCCTCTCATTACAGTCTTTAGCATAGACATCTTCAGTAGTATGCAATTCAGTGTAGTTACACGGAGTATGTGTCTATGCATTTGTATGTGCATACGCATTCTATGTGCCAAACAAATGTGGCTGTTACCATATATACCTGCTATTTGAGTTATTATTTTAGCATTAGCTGCACATGACTAATGGCATCCTGCTTTACTGTTTGGAAGGTGCATATAAAATAATAAGAAAAAGTGGCACTGATTTATTTGCATGATTAGTGAAAGCAGTCCTGTGTAAGGATCTCTTGATTACCACAGACCATATAAAGTTCAATAAAAAGCATTCAGTAGCTGGCACTGAACTCTACGTGGCAGTAATGTACCAGCTCAGTCTGTACAGCCAAGGCTCAAAATAGGTAGGGGATTACATGACGCAGGTGTAAATTAGGAAGATATTAGGACTTGACCCTGCGAAGCATGAGAAAAAGAAACAACCTGTGAAACAAATTTAAAGAATTCATTAGTTACCACAATTTAAGGAAGGGCATGTCACACTCTCTCCTGCACAATTAGCAAAAATTCCCCTGCATCTTTCTGAGAACCTATTCATGGTTGCTACAGTCTTAAAAATCTACTTATATTTTTGTGGTCATCCTGTCTGGCTTTGTAAGAACTTTTGGAAGAGAGCTCTACAATTTTCCACCATAAGATATCTGATAGCTATGCTAAAAATAGCCCCATGGCAATTCCTCTGTTGAAGATACACCTACTGGTATGTGTCGTGCTGATCATAGTTTAGAATCCTCTTGGACACTCAAACTACTGCTGATGCCCCAGGGGCTGTAACAGAATGAGTCTCAGTGTGCTCTTTAAACAATCATTAATAACTTACGCCTATAATAAACCACATGAGAGTGTATCTATTTTCTGCACCTCAAGTATATCAAACTCAGTGTTCTCTGACCACATGAGGGGAGGAGGGGGATGCAAATCAGTGAGGAGAGGGTATGAAGAACATCTTAGCATTGTTTACACAGCTGTGGTGTCATGTTTTACCCTTGCATTACATTTTCCAGTATTCCTGTCCCAACTGGTTAAATACTCCACAAATATCAAACAACTTCCCTCTGATAATTCATTAAGAACCAATAGTTATAAGAGCTAGGCAAAGCCCTGTTTCTTTGGATATCCATTCAGCTTAGAGAAATGTGAACTAGTCTCTCACTAGGGTTGTTCCTGAAAACTACCTCACCAAGGCTGCTAGGATGTACAGTAGTAACCCAGGTACCTCAGGAGAGACGTCCACAGCTCCCCTATGGGCAGTGAGCAGCAGTGAATGCTGTTGCAGCAGGAATGCTTCCTGACACATTTTGCTTTGTAGTTTTTTTCATATACATCAAATAATTGCATTCTGTATGTAAGAGGTATCAAAGATTATAACAAAAGAATTAAAAGGCTTGGAAAAGTGCAGCTTTAAAACTTATCCTAAGTTCTGCTTTAAGGAAGCTGTATAGTATCTAGGTACAATTCTGACTAAAATATCACTTCTACCAAATTCTGGAGAGTATAGGCCTGCATTTCTGCACTGCTCTATGAGCCAGCACTTTCTAGTTCATTGCTTGAAAAGACATTCCTGCTTTTTTCAACTAATAAAATGGAATTTCTGGAACAAGTAAACGGAATTTTTAAAAAAAAAAAAAAA
>VZTE01004149.1:3168828-3186503 GCA_013397775.1 Eulacestoma nigropectus
TTTTTTTTTTTTTTTTTAAGGAGAACTTTTGACTTTTTTGTGCTCTTCACCACAGATTTTGTTTTTCAAACGCTATGATATTACACAGCAATATCTGTCACGCCAAGGAATTAACCTGAAAATACTTTAAAGAGCATATAATTTTTGCCTCCTATTCCTCTACAGTACAATCAATATTACAGTGAGGAAAACTTATTAGCCTGCTTTTCATATCACAACTTTTCCTAATCATAATCCCACTAGGAAATATCTGCTGCAGGTACTGCAGATGAGAAGAATCCCCACAGATAAGCTGGCTCTTTTTTTTAAAAAAAGAAGTATTGGCAATCTACATGGCAGAGCTAGAGCTCACTGACAACAACTCTGACTTGAAGGGGAATACCACAAATCTGCCCTATTTCACCTCAAACCTGTCCAGCTGGACTGTCACCAGTGTACCCGATAATGCACAACAACATTTTGTCTTTTAGGCACAGTAAATATAAAGTTGATTTAAAACTGGAATGTTCCCAGTGACATATTTTATGCTCAGTCTACCCAAATATCTAACCTTATTTGAACCCTCTCTGTCCAGCCTCAAGGTAGGGGGGAAACTTTAAACTATAAAAGGCACTTAATAACTTTACTCTTCCTCATAAAGCAGAGTGCAAGAGAAAGAAATAACTGCAGGTTCAAGGTAAGATGGAGAGTGGTGAACCTTGTATATCCTGTCAGCAACCAAACTGCATGATATGATCACTTCTGTCATTAGAAACTGCCCCCTAGGACTACAATAATGGACACAGGGGATGGAGCTACGTAGATGTGACTACTCTATCCAGGCAGGCCTTGTGCTGAGCTCGGCAAAAGAGAATACAGGATAAAATGTCTCTAGAAAAATGCCCACAAAATCTAACAAAAAAAAAAAAAAAAAAAAAGGATAAAGGAAGTGAACAGAAAGAAGTGAAAGAAGTGAAGGGGTTTTTCTAATGTCACAGAGTAGTTCAGTGACTGAACAAGAAATAGGAATACAGTTCCTCCCAAGTCCCCTCTATTGCCCTAACCACAAGATGTGCTGCTGCATACCAGCGATTATTCTATGAGATCAAGGCTTTACTGTGTATTGATTCACTATTTAGAAGCTAAAAACAGACAAACAGTTCAGAAGTGCAGTAAGAAATCAATGGATCACTGTTAATTTCCCTCCCAGTATCCATTGTTTGCTATGAGATGCTTCCACACAGCATTTATGGGAGCTCTCTAACCAACAATGCAACCCTTCTTAATCCAAGCAGTAACATACTTTTCAAAGTTTCATTTCCGAGAAGATACTTCAGCAGCTAAAAGGTTTAGTATTTCTTAGTTTGTCAAGTTCTTTAAGGGAGCTGGGGGGAAGAAAAGATTGGTAGGTTCAGCAGTGAAATTCCCCAAAGAAGAGAAGTTTTGGCTCTGAATAATAAGTGGAAAAATGGTCAAAACAGCAGTTGTGAAAACTCAGACTTCCAAAAGTGTTCCTACAAGATCTTATATTTATTTACAGACAGTAACACATCTATAGTTATAAAAGTCTTCTGAAATAGGTCAAGATAGCCTTTTTCCCGCAGATTAGTTATCCAAGGCACAAAGAAGATATCAGTAACATTCCCAAAACTTGCTGCAAAACTAATAAAGCCAGGTCACATATTTTCTGGTCTTGATATGAAACTCATTCAAAACAGCAGGCTTTACTAACACAAAATGCTTTAAACACCCTGCAGAGGAGCAAAGCGTTTGTGTTGTTTTTATTTTTTTTTTTATTGCAGCCATTTAGAAACACTTGCAATCGTTTATCAGAGGCCCAATGTAGTAGTGCTGACACCAAAATTCAGCTCTCAACATGTAACTACTGATTTATACTTGCCCGGGTTTTGCTTATGAACATTAGTAATTTGTGTTTCTACAGCGAAGTAAAATGTAAGAGAAATTTCTTCTTTCTTAGGTAAAGAACACATCAGCAAGTCATAATAGGTAATTTCAAGAAGGTTACGCTGCATCAAGAAATATTTTACAGCGTGTGCTTAGTAAGTGTATAGAGTAAGATGCAGCCAAACTAATTACATATGAAATTTGTTGGCTATTATCTACTGAAGCTAAGGTTAAGAACAGATATTTTAAGGAAAGTGGTCAGAACTCTAAAAGACAAGTGCCCATGCATTCATCTGGTTCAGTCATACTGTAGGCTGTACAGATGCTGCGTGACACTGTCAGAATTACATGATTTTCTCTTTAGACTGGAAAAGTGTGGTCGTACAGAGGAAGACTAAGGTTTGTGGTTTACTGATTGGAAAGATCTGCTGTGTCACTGTCTATCTAAGCTGCATTGTGGCCAGCCCTTGGCCAAAGGATAAATATACATTGTTTCCTATTCTGCCAAGACACAGCCTCCATTGACATGCACACTTGAAAGGCTAAACTAAACTAACGCCCTTCATCTCAACAGCTATGCAATTTAGCACCGTCTCAGATCTATAGCTAAAATTTGAGACTTTTGTGTAGCACTGAAGAGCTTTAACCAGTGATTATTTTCGAGACAGTGGAACAAGACCTGCAAAGAAAAAAAAATTAGTTCATGCACAGCCATGTGAATAATGAACTCCCTTATGTATCCCTAGAGATCCCCAGGTTAACAGTTAATGCAAGGGGGTTTGAACAAATTCTGCAAGACAATCTAGCTTAAGCTAAATCTCAAAAATATAAGAGGTGTCAGATGTTGGACAAGATAGTCAAAGAAGTAAAACAATATGAAAGAAATTTGTTCTTGGCAAGATATTAATTTTCTCTTAAAAATTAGAAACTTTTTTTCCCAGTCATATTTGTACATCATTTTCCCACAGAATCTGACGTAATCAAAAGTTACTGAAAAGATGAAAAAGAACCACAGCCCTTTACACTGACACCACATTTTGTTTCAGGTGAAAGCTGAAAAGGAATAGCTGTGTTATCTGCTGACAGATCATCAAAAGCCTTTCAGGAAATGAACTTACTGTCCATGTAGAGCAAGCAACAGAATCACTGGCTCTTGATTAAAACCATGGATAAAATAATCAGCTGGGAAGCACCATTCCAATAGCCACTTTTAAAGCCTGAAAAAAAATAAATGGATAATTATAATAAACAAATAAATTGATCATTATAATTACTGCCGCTGGAAAAAGTCTGAGCAACTATCACTTTATCCTTAAGCCAGGAACAGCCTCAAGTAGGAGGCAACAAATTCAGGTATTTCAAAATATACTTCTTCAAAGCAGAAAGTACTCTCTAAGATTTTAAAGAAAAAAAATAACAGTTTAAAACCCCCCCAAACTATGCTAACAATGCACATTAAAAATTTAGTAGCTGCTTTAAATTTTTAATTTGTAAATTTTTTCATGAAGCATCATGTGATAAACGGTGGCATCCTATATGTTTCATTTTGTTAAATTTAGAGTAATCAAAACCAGCTTTTATCAAGTGGCAATTGAAATATTTACCCCACACCAAACTCTTCTTTCCCCATGTTCCTTCTGTGTTGTGAAAAATAAATAAAAACAAAGTGAGGTAGATGTAGGAAGTCTACTTGGAGAAAGTTTGTCAGAGCCATAGCTTCAGTCAGCTCAAAGGCTTCATGTGTACAATACTTAAAAAGTTCAAGCTAACCACAGTCTATAATAAACAATTCCTTTTTAATACTCACAAAAATTTTACTGGGAAACTAGTGAAAATTTATTGAAGACAGCGTAGTCCACCATTGAGATAAAAAGCAATAGCCGCTCAGTCAAAGCAGTGTGGTTTCTTTAAAGAAAATCTGTTCCCTCTTTCAACGATTTGACTACACTAATAAGTTAACAGAATAGCCAATAATACAGTTTTATGTGCCTTTCACAAGGCACTGTGAAGAGCTGTCTCAGAAATATTAACAAGGAAAATAGCCACGAGCATACGTGTGTAACCAGAGACATCCATGTCTCTTCCTGCTAGGGAAGGAATTATATAAAAATAATACTGGAATAACCCAATCTCTATTTATTAATTGTATTATTGATATATTTGTTAAAGACTAGAAAGCAGAAGAGAGTCAGGAAATGAAGGTGCTCTGAATAAATAGGCAAAGGAACTCATTTCTAAATAGGAGGAGAGGAATAAGAGTAATCAAGAGGAAAAGAGGAAAAGTACATTCTGTGTTGTCCTATATTGAAATACACTATAAATACTTAAAATTTCATTATGCAAAAAGACAGAGCCTAGTACTATTAAATAAATGATTTTACAATATGGTTTTTCAAGAAAAATGTTAATAGGCATCAAGCGTAAAGTCAAAATCAAGTAACTTTGCTTTATATGCCAGTAAGAACTGTTAAGTCATGAACATTTATACAGGTGTATTTGAGAAAGTAAATCTTTGAGAAAGTATTTGTAACATTCAAATCTGTGCACCGTGGTTTGCAGAGCAGACGCTGGACTTCTTCCAGGAGGTGGAAGCATTCCACATAGAGCCAGGATGCTAGGAGTGATTATGGCAGGCCCAGAGCCTTCCTCTTGTTAGAAAAGGGTGGCTTATTAGTTCTTGGAATCTGTCACAACCAGCCAGTGGAAAAAAAGGGAGCTGGAGATATTCCAGGTAAGAGGTAGCAAAAGTGGTTTTCAAGCAAAATACTCACTGCATGTTAGGGGTTTTTGTTGGGTTTTGGTTTGTATTAATTCTAAACAATGTCCTCCAGAAACACCTATATCCCAATTTAGCCTGTACCTATATTGCTGCATGAGCAGAAGTTGAACAGTAACAGCAGAACTTTAAGTGAAAAAAATGTTTAAAGTGCAAAGCTCATAATAAATTCTTAGCTTATGCTCGAAACTTCAGGGCCTGGGCAGGCACTTAAAAGCCACAAACACACAGGTGGCCAAACAAACCCTGACTGCTGCAGGGATCCAAAGCCACTGCTGAAGGTTTGGGGTTTCATTGCCTTCTCTTGGCGATCAGTTTAGCTTGAAGGGATATCAGCATTAGCTGACACTGTGCAGTGAAATGCCTGTAGGAGACATAACTGATGATGGGAAGAACAAGGAAAACATTATTTTTGTTCCCCACAAGTATTCCACAGGCAGTGGGTGGGGTTGACGTTTGAAGCCTTTCCCAGCCCGAATGCCGAGGTGCCAAAAGGCAGCCGGGTGCTTTAAAGCCACTGCTTTGCAGTGCAGTTGTTTGTCTTAACAGTGGTGCAACTTTACAACACTGTCTGAGTGGTGTGAAAAGAAAGGAATAAGTAAAATGAAAGCTTTTAGAGTTCCCCAGTAGCTTCTGTCACTCAAATCACAGCCACTCTTAATCCCAGTTCCAATAAACAGTGGAAACCATTCCCCTGAAATTCATGTGGCAAAGCAGCCTAAATGGAAGGGTTCAGACGACCTCCTCGCTCTCAGGTCTTGGGGGAGGCTGGCAGCTTTAGTAGCCAAGTCAGCTCATCAGAAAAGGCAGAAACTAGTTCAAAGGTAAACAAAATGATGAAATAAAAGAGAAATATTCTTCATGTGTCCAGATTTTAGTCAGCCCTTTAAAGAGCACTAGAATCCAGTGGGACAAAAATTCTGGCAGCAGACTAGCTGACTAAGATTTTTTTTAACTGAAAATTTTTCTCATTTCAGAGGTAAAGGCAGGATAATACTTTGCATCCCAAATGCAGACCATTTTTTCAAGGAAGGGGATATATTTCAAGAATACCCACTGTTAAAGCACACTCATCAAGTCCCTGCTATGTGGATTAGTGATTGGAGTTAGAAGAGGTCAGAGCTTTGGCTGTCTCTTCCTGCTAGTGGTTCACATTTATCCACATTCAAATCAGTTCCTTGGTCCAAGTTTATATACCTACAGAGTTTGTTTTAATAATACCTATCAGATGGATAAACTGACCCTTATTTGATATTGATAAAGGACTTAGCAATTCAAGAGTACCATTAAGATGAGGGTCACTGAAGAAAAGCATTATTTTAGAACCTGAAAATAATTATATAGGGGCATTTTCTTTTTCCCTTAATGGCTGAAACTTGTCTCACACCACTGATAAAACCCTGACTTAATGGGTGTTTAGTGCCCTGTGACAAATAATACATACTTCTGATTCCATTCCAAGCAAAAAAGTGATCCTCAGTACTGCATTGGGCCACTAAGCCTCACAGGAAGGATAAATAGTCTATATAATGAAAGAAACATAAAAATAGTACAAGTAAAGACAAACTATTCAAGGTATCACAGCATGAAAACACTTTGTGATTCCTGAAATGCCAATATGGCAAGCTTTCATGTAATATTCTGTGCTCTTCAAAAACACAGAGGGAGGTCATCTTACCATTTTCAAACTCTTGCTAACAAAAATGCTCAGTTGAGAGCCTTCTTTCATGCCTCCACAGAGGAGAAAGCATAAAAAGCTGTATAACTGGGTGAAGAAATCAACAACAAAAAACCCAAACAAACCCCCCTCAAACAAGGAGCCAAAACAAAGAAACCCAGCAACAAGAACAACAAAAACCCACACAAGGGGGAGAACTACTACAATCCATCCTAAATGGATGGGAAGGGGAAAGGAAGGAATTTGTATTCAGTCTCAGGAGCAGCACAGAAGTAACAGAAATATACTTCATCTTCTCTTAAGGGCAAGGAGGAAAGCCAGAGGAAGAGTGTAGTTCAGGCTCTGGTCTCAGGTAGGCTCAACCAGAGAACATTTACATCACTGTTTTAGTCCAGACCAGGACCAGTTCCTGTCATAAACATTTTTGGGGCTGTTCTCCTTACTTGTTTTTATTCCCATCTCAGAGCACCTACAGCATGTTCTAAACAAATCTGTGCTTTGTCTACTGGCCTAGATGGCAAGACTATCATCTTGCCTTAGGGAGAAAAAATACAAAAACTTACAGGGTGGGGATGCCAGAGCCATTGATTCTCCTTTAAAAAACCTTAATCACTAACACAGCTATAACCCTATATGCTATCCACCACTTGGGTTGGACTGTTACTTCTCCAAATAAACTTTCAAAACAATAAGCATCCAAACTATTACAGGCCAAGAAAAAGAACAAAGAATTTACTGATAAAGAAAAACTCAGTAAGGAAAAGTGAATGATTAGAGAAGCAGGTTGAAAAGAATCAGGCTTTTCCCCCAAACTTTGAGAATTACTAGAAGCCAAAAATTTAAGACACCTAGACAGGATATATGTCTCTTTCAATTTCTACTGAGTTGTAACCGAGTGATTTTCAAGCTTTCAATGGAATATGCAGGTACCACAGAGCGATAGTAGTCCAATTAAAAATACATTATAGAGCCCAAGGAGACCAGGCTCTATCTCTGGTAACTCAGTGGAATTTATTAGTCCTTGCAGACTGGCTGCTATTATGATCAAAAGCAATTATTCATGTTGAAAGTGTGACTGTTAATTTAAAAACGTCCCAATGTAACCCAAGTCTCCCACTACCACACAGCCATCAAGCCATCCAGAAAGCAGATCTCTGGGGGGTATAGCATGAATTGTTTATTTATCAGTCTTCTAGAGCCATTCTTTATGAAAGAATTACGATCACATAGCTACGATAGTGGAAAGAAAAAGAGAATCTTTGAAGTGTACAAACAGCATAAGATAAAGTTATTTTAAAACAGAGAACAGAACCAAATCTGAACCCTGTTCAAACTGTCCAACTAGAGCTGAAAATTAATTATGATTTTGGAAGTACTTCTGCAAATTGCTACTCCAGCTGACACCCCAGCCACAGTTAACCACAAATCAAAGCCAAACCACAACATTTTACTGGGGATATTAGTTGCCACTGTCAGTTCTTCTCGAAAGACTTTTTAAAGAGAATCATAATTTTGGCAATAATTGCAGCACAGTCATATTTTCAGTTCATCAAGGGGAAAGTTTTAAAAGAAGTTAAAGAAAGGATTTTATTTCTAATATATTGTTGAATTCTTTACTAAATTTAGGTAAGCTTAGGACAAGTTAAACTTTTTGGTAACACTCAGTTTGCCAAGGGATGCCTGATACTTTTCTGCTATAAAAATTTCTACAATAAAAACCACAATGCAGATAAGCGGTTGTGGATTTTTTTCCTAGCTGCATGAATCCTCTTACCTCACCTCAAGACATCTGGCAAAATAGGGAAACAGATGCAGGATATTGACATCTTCATGAAAGTCATTCATGACCTAGAAAGAAACAGTCTGAAAAGCATGATCCTTTCTTGTGCTGTGCCTCGTTGGGGTTGTTACTATTTGTCATCCCCACTTTGCTGTATTTTGATATAGATACCGTCAAAACACACATGCTTACACCAGAGGCAAAATGACAAGCACATATAACATTACACCAGTGACAAAACAGAACATGAACTTTTTTCTGCAGAGCCTTCAAGTCATGCTCTGGACCCCTCTGGTTCTCATTAATGAGGTGCAATACCCTGCAACCCAACTTTCAGAGCATAAAAAACCAATTTGTATCTGTTTCTTTGGAAGTAATCTGTACATGACAGTGCTCTAATTCTTTAAATGGTAGATAATAACCCATTTCTAAAATTTGAAGGGTTTTTAAAATTAATTCTCCTCTCCTCTGAACCTAAGGCAGTTGAACTCCCACTCACTGCCATGTCCTTGATTCAAAATACATTAGCAACTAAGCAAAATCAAGCTAGACCTACAGAGAGAAGGTTCAACAATTTCATATGGTCAATAATTTCATCTGTACCACTAGAAGTGGTAGCAAACAAACTGCATATTCCACAAATGTAAAATAAATACATAATTACTAGCTAAAATTTCAACTTGTTTTTGTTTATTGGAAAACCTAGCTGGTTTGGAGACCCACAGACTCAACATATATGATTTTATTTTAGGTTTTCCTGTGAAAGTATTATCAATGAACAGATTATTTTTAGTAGAAATTGCACTAATTCAAAAAGAATGTAACAAAACCAGCTCAGTTTCCTCAAGTACTGCCCCATTTCGCTAGAGAACTGGATACATTCTTGTTGAATATAATTTTATTGTAGCAGTTTTTAATTAAAATGTTCAGGGATGGGAAAAATATTTTTGGTGAATGCAATACGTAACTGTGCCATTAGCAAAGCTGAAATTCGGCAATGGCAGGAAAACACAGTACCTTTGACATCGCTGGTGTTTGTGCTGGTGAGCTGAAGCCACTTTCCTGAAAGATGTTTCACCTGAAAGCATGAAAGGCAACCAGCATAGGAGTGAGCCATCAAGAAAAGATTCAAACTATGATTTTCTATAGTTACCCTTTATGTTTCCCAGGGTAAAAACGTGCAAGACCTTTTGCTATGGTTTGTAAGGTGAGAACTAAGATTATATTGGACATCCACCCATTCCTTCATGTCCTTATTTACATAGCAATTTACTTTTGACACACTTTTAAGGAATGTCTGTGACAGTGCTGATGGGGATGAATGTTTTTCACTCAGTGACAGGGACTCTGTGGCAGAAACAATGAGGTGGACACACATCAGCTGGAGAATGTTTCTGTAGCTACACAGTCACATACACACTCTGTAGCTGGCCTTGGCCTACAGCTTGGGCTGAGGCAAGTGAAAGAAAACAAGGTGCAATCAATATTAAAGCTGGGAAAATAAATGCTACACTTTTTTCACTTGTTCATCAATAAACATATTATCTGTTCATTGGCTGTCTGCATTTCTGAGCGAACATATGACATTCCATAAGGTAGAAATACTGGAAAGTTAATTTTGGAGCAATTACACCCTTGCAGACTTCCTCAGCTTTCATTTTTATTTTTCATTCAACAAGTTATTAGCCTTAATGATACCCTTGGCTAATCCCATCCTCACAGGACCAGGTGGTACATGTTAACACTTCCAAATTAACACCTATGTTTAAGATAGAGACACTGGTAGGCTTGTTCAGCCCTTTATAGGAGAAGAAGTTACTTGTCTCACTACATGGGAAAGGGTCATGTCAGTACTCACAGGCTGGCACTAATCTTAACTTAAGAGAGTCATTATAAGGGTCTGCAGTAGTGTCTAGGCCAACATGGAGAGTAAAAATAAAGTTTCAGGTTTGCAGGCAAGAAAAATATCTGTAAGAATGATATGGTTTAAAATATTCCAGTTTTACACCAAGAAGTGTGGTATATTTTTCCCTAAGGCATGCATGCCTATACCCTTCTGATTCATTTATTTACTGTAATCTTCACTGTAACTTCATCTTTCTTATTTAGGATTGTATTGGAGAAACAGAAAATGTCTTGCTAGAAATGCATGTTTTGCCATCAGTTGAATTAAACTGGGCTAATATGAAAAGGGATTTGAGCAGGGAGAAGCAACTTTATACCAAGAACTTTTTTTACACAGGCTTTAGAAGAGCACTTTTTTCCTTTGTGAATACTTCATTTTTCTTGAGGAATGATTGGAATGTAGTGCTCCTACTAAACAAGACATATATGTGAGAGAGAATGATGTCTGTCAATTGTATTAATTGAGGTGAAAAAAAAAGCCTGTATTAAAAAGGAAGAGGAGAGTTTTGAGTGTTTTCAAGTAGGGGTTCTAGTGTTCCACTAGCACTGCTAACTTATGTAATATCACTGTGATTTTTATCTATGATTGACAGATGTATATATATGGAAAGGGGTTTTTTTACTAGAATTGTTTAGTCTGTATCTGCACCAATATAATTGTTCTCATAAAACTATACAGCAGGACTGATGTAGTAAATCTGATCCAAAACCTGTGTTATAAAAGCTGATGAATTTTAGGCCCTTCGTGGGATGGTAGCAGGCAACAGCTTCTTCCCATACAGAGCTGTAAATGGATCGGTACTTACTGTCATTCCACTGCCTGCATCGGACACCTCAAAAGCAGATAGTGCTGGCAAATTTTGTAGGTGTGCGAGGTGTGCTGACTGAAGCAAGAATTGAGCCCTTGTATGAGACAGAGGTCCAAGTTCTGGAAAATAAAAACCTTGTGTCTTCAGTCATCTGCAGTTCATTCCTTTTATGTAAAGAATTGCCTGAAACCTGCTTGGAGAGTTTCCAAGTCTGATATAAATATTGTGTTGACTCAAAGTACCTAGGAAAGAAACTTCCATGCAACAGGGTTAGTGCCAATTAAGACTGGCAGCTCAGCATGGATAAGACGTATATACTCATGAACAAATTAGATAGTCATTCTGTTATCCAGTCTAAGAGAAAGAGGGGATAAAATAGAAAAAGCAAACCCACAGACAATCCTGGGTATATAAAGAAAGCATTAAGAAGAAATGAGTGAGAGTGCAACGCTGAAGCAGGCAGCAGCGGTCTGTGATGGCTGGGGTGCCAGCAGATCCCCATACCAAGAATAAAATACTGCTTCCAGACCTGATCTGACTTAAGGACAATCAGCACTTTCATAAAAAGCAGTCAAATACTCCATTAATCAAAAGATAATTGTAGATACAATCCCAGCTTCCAAACCCACCGCAGCCATTCTGTTCGCAGGTCCCAACAGTTCCCTCTTGTCGTTTTCATCTTCTATTTACCACTACGGCCTAATCACCATTTCATGTACCTTTATCTCTGGCATTCTTTTTTGTCTCCTCAAGTTGCTCTAACTCAAAGCCTTGTTCTACCTCAGCAAGCAGGGTTTATAGTTATTGGAAGAATGAATCTGGTGGACCTCCCAGGGAAGAACAGAGAAGTGGCAAACAATTAGGCACTATCTCTGTCTCCTGGAACTTACTGTACCATGGATCTGATGAGAGAAGTAGATGGGCAGAGATACCATATGCAGCAAAGGCACACACACAAAAATGTAAATGAAACCCTCCATGCATTTCCAAAAAGATCAAGAGTCCTCCTTTCCCTCCTTGGGTAGTTGCTTGAGGATTTTTATTGCATTCTTTAACACCAAGGTCTTTAAGGGCCTCCATAAATAGCAGCTAACTTACTTCTTCAGCTGGGAATCACTTACAAAGCACTGAGGCCATCTAGCCTTCAGTAAACGGTCTCCTACAGCAAAAGGCAGGTTAGAGAGATCCCCAGGTGACAGAAAATCCCTGGGCCTCCCCACTTGCCTGCCATTTATGTGGCTGGAAAAGCAAGCACCAGCAGCAGTTCCAACACAGACACTTCCAGGTAAGGCAGGGGAGCTCCTCTGCACCCACTTCTCCCTAAGTGCTACTGTTCTTCTCATCTGCTCTGCTCTTTTCCTTGGACTTCCTCTCGGATTCCTGGGTCAAGCAAGTGAAAGGGGTTAGGATGGGCTAACTAAAAGGAACAAGACACCTCAGCTACTGTTTTGGACATGGATGCTGAACTTTTATATCAGTACTAGAAACAAGGAGATACTGCCTTTTAAAACTGAAATATGGGAACAATTCAGATGCCTGTGCTGCAGCTGAAAAGTGTACAGGAAGCTTTGCAAAACAATACAGAAAAATGAAACCACTATTTCTCACACAGCTGCTCAGATCCAGGGCTTATTTCATGAAATTACTCAGCAATGACATCTTAACAGAAAGCAAACAAGGAGGCCCCAAGACTTGAAACCACAAACTGGCCAGGTACAAAATCTGTGCGCTACAAGAGGATCTGTCACACCAATCACTTACTCGGTGCTTTCAGACAGGCTTGCAGGAATTGTGCTTCACACACCATCCACAGCAAATTGTTAGTGTATATGGTATATATTTACTAAAATTCTACATATGGATGAACTATACCTTCACATCCATATTTTTCCAGAATTTTCTATGTCAAAGCTATAGGAAGAAGAAAACAGGAATTTTTACTTTTGTACCTAAGCACTGGGTTGCAGCTGTTCCTTTAGATAGGTGCAAAAATCCATGGTGTTACAGACCCAAGCACACGCATTTCCCAGACTCACTTCTGCTACCTTTGGTTTATGCTATGCTTCATTGCTGGCAGTGGAACTGCTGTACCTACACAGCGAGCACAAGTGGTCGTAACATCCACAACTCACAAATGCCACATGCAGAGGTGCTTTCACAGTTTACAACTCTGCTGAAATGCCTTCTCATAATTCGAAGGGCGCTTACACAGTTTCCACCGCATAGCAAAACTATTTCATAATAAGTTAAGAATCTCTGCTGCAGCAGATAAAAAATATTCGTTTGGAATATTCCAGCTATATTGCAGACGAATGGCCTATTGCATTATGTAGATCTTGATTACAGAACCTGGAGAATACAGTGGTGGGTTCAAGTTACCCATGTTCTCTAGTCTTACTAGCAGTTTTGGGTATTCATTCTATTTTCCTACTGGAGCCCCATGTAATCTAGAAGATGACTAAGTAGACAGCAATTCAGACCAAGACACATTTAAAAGCACAAGAATCCAGGATATTTGTAGTAGGGCACATGCATTTTTAAAATATGGAGAACCATAAAAAATTTCTTTTAAAAAAAATTAGAATCACATATATAGTTTAAAGGCTGACATCATCTAAAGGTATGAAGAGTACAAGCAAGAACATAAATACATTAGATTATGAAACGAGTCCTGGCCAGAAGTGGAAAATTACATTCCTCACTCTTGCAAAGGTGCCGTGGGAAGGGTGCAGCCACAAGATGTCCAGATGGCTAAGGGGACAGGCTGAGCAGTTATAAGGAGATTTTGGATAAATTACATGAGCACTCACTACTTAAAGAATAGGACTGAAGAAGCTGAATCCTCTCACTGTTTGCCTTTGACTTGTTTCAAGGCTTCTATTTTCCAAGTCACTTAAGCCATTCAGTTTATTCAAAGTTTGATGCTAAAGTTCCAGTTGGTTTTTTACTTCATTAGCAGTAGTCATTAATAAAACCAAGAGGATTCATAGATGTTTTGGCACTGTAAGGCTGATGTAACATCCATAGTTGATGTCACTTATACTCCATCCCAAACTAATCAATAGGAAGATATTGTGCGTGTGTGGGAGATATTTCAAAGCCATCAGACTACCTTGTTGGGCACTTTTGTCTCAAGTATTTCTGACAAGAACAGGTGCAACTGACCTTGACACCTTTTTCTGTACTGTCACGTATCTGCTAAACAGACCATTTGTATGCAACTTCTCCTCACTTATCTATGACTCCCAGAGGTGAAGAGTGGACTTCCAATGAAAAAATTGCTATCTTGAACTTAAGTGGACTGTAACAAGTGTGGCAGCAGTATTTTGCTAAGCTAAGAGCAGTATTAAATCTAGAAATGGAGGGGAACTGCCTGACACTGTTTTCCAGAAGAAACTGCACAGGAGGCCAGAATGACAACTGAACCTCAAAGTGAGGGTACTTTTCAGTTAAGCTCCTCATAATGCACGCATTTGCAGCCTTTCCCTTTCCTGATATGCCAAACAAAGCGTTTATTC
Source organism: Eulacestoma nigropectus (assembly GCA_013397775.1). Classification (NCBI taxonomy): domain Eukaryota; kingdom Metazoa; phylum Chordata; class Aves; order Passeriformes; genus Eulacestoma; species Eulacestoma nigropectus. Next base: position 3,183,179 of record VZTE01004149.1, read on the forward strand.
AATTTACTCATTCCTCTGCATAGTTACTAGAAGCCACCAGGGCTACTGTCAAGGGGCAATGACAGCCAAAAGCTCTCTGTTCAAATGCATCTGGTGGAGCCTGTGGTGCCCCTCACATCATAAGGGGTTGCTGCATTCATGAATGCAACTGCTGCAATAAACTCACTCTAACTCTACCTTCCCTTGCCCCGCAGCAACCCCTACTGTGTTGTCTAACTAAAGCAATCCAACCACCTATAATGAGAGCTATATTCAGTTAAGGGGGGGAAAAAAATATCAAAATATACCAAAAACTCTTAATCCAAAACATTGTATCACCTTGACCACTCTTTATTTTGATCTTTGCTTTTGACCTCTATTGCTACAGGAACCCTGTTGTGTTATCTTTTCTGCCTGTTCAGAAATCCCATTTCCTTCACAGCATCTTACTAAACAGAGTGAACAGTGAAGCTGCCAAATAAAAATACATGTATTTAACTTATCAAGTAAAAGAGGGAAGTGATAAGAATAGAAATTGTCTTTAAGGAAGGAATTAGCATGCCAACAAAAAAAAAAAAAAAATCGAAACAACTCCACAACAACAAAACAAACAGCTTCAGCCTTGTTCCCCCTTCTAGATTTTCTACCATATCCTGATTTTTTTAATACCATCTGCCAGAAAGGCAAGTACCTCAGATGTGATATCTGTTTCTTGGGGTTTTTTCTTCATTTAGCAGCAAATAATGGAAAATCCTCCCCCACATTTTATTAAGTCACTAAGCCGCATCCACCTTTTCCTTCTTTAAAACACTACACAACAGTTTAAGTTTGGGATGCAATTTGATTGAATTCTTCTGTTATGATCTCTGTTGTGCACAGATTATAAAGAAAGACCCTTTACACTGGTGGAAGGTTGCTCCTTCTCATGCTGATGCATACATGTTTAGATGTGCCCCAAAGGGCTTCTAAAGCAAGAGAGTTTACAAAAGAGCAAACTGCATTTGTGCTGCAAGGACTTTGTCACAAAAAAAAAAAAAAGAAAAAAAAGAAAAAAAAATACTAGCCTCTAAAGGAGTTCAGTTTGATTCAGCTGTTAAAAGCTTCACCTTGCAGTTCTGCAAAGTTAGAATCTTCACCTGCACTTAAATTCCTGCAAGCAAATTGTTCTGCTGTCCTAACTGCCCACTCTCAAAAGTTTAATGCATCCATCTTTGGTGTTTGCAGCTGACAACTGAACAGCATTTTCTACTGTGTGTACGCTGACCCTCATTTTCTGTTGGTTGTAACCATGCCTTTTCAGAACAGCGACTTTTCTCCTATCTTGGCAGAGACATATGGTTTATTACAGCAAACCAAGATGCCAACTTTGATGTTTCAAAGATCAGATTTCTTTTTCTATTATCTAAGTAAGGAAGGCATTTTTTTTTCCAAAACCATACTGGGAAGACACATTAATTTTTACCCTTTTGTCACTCGGGAAATAGCACAAGGAGCTATGCTTGAGTTTTTAAGTTACCTCCTGGGAGCTCCTTTGAAAACTCCTAGTGTGATTGCTACAGTGTTTCTACCAAAGCGAGAAATAGCTGCCCTGTTCCACTCATCGCAGGGAAGGCAGCAGGAAAAGTTTATGAACTGTAATTACCAGCTTACCCACTCAGGCTCCTTCCTAAAACAGGCATCATTCATCATCCTCTTTTGTGCTACCGACTCCTTAAAAGGCCTACTCAGCTTTAACTCCCGGGTGTCCCACCACAGCCAGGCTCCCCAAGAGCCCACGCCAGGGCTACCTAGATGGATTTCAAAGGGAGCATCGCGCCGCTCGCCTGCCTTATTTGGAAAACCCTAACTCTGCACGGCTTGGCACAACCTCAGCGGCCGCGCAGGGCTTCATAAACCTGGAGCTCTGACAGAGATTTAACGAGAAGGAACCTCGGATTGCGATGAACTCCCAGCACCAGCAAGAAACAGAAATGAGAGTGAAAAGAGAGGACGGGCTGACGAGGGCCGAGCGAAATTTGCCGAGTTAAAAATAAGCCCAAAATGGCCCAGCGAGGAGCCCTCGGGAGGGCTTTGAGCGTGTTTAGCGCAAAAATCTTCAGGAAGGAGGAAAAGGAAGGCTGGGGAGCGAGGGAGGGAGGCGGCGCGACCCAGGCGGGCGAGTGGCCAGCGCTGCGGGAACATCCGCGGCCAGCGGCCCGGGGACCTCCGCCGCACACGCTCCTCTCGCCGCGCTCAGGCGGGCAGGGCGGGGGCGGAGCGGCGCCGGGACGCCCCTGCACCCCCGCGGCGGCCGGGAGGCCTATGGGGGCGCGGCGCCGCCGCCGGAGCGCCTGCAGCCCCTCCCCGCCGCTGCCTGCGAGAGTGGGAATAAAGACAGATAGCGGGGCAGGCACCGGCCGGGCGGGCGGGACGGAGTGCGCACGAAGTTTCTTGCGGAGCCCGCGGGCGGCAGCAGCAGCGATGCCCGTGCTGCGCGGAGCGCTAGGGCTGCGCGGGCGCCGCCGGCCTTAGGGGAGCGAGAGCGGCGCGGGGCGCGGCAGCGAGCCCCCGGCCCGTCCTCTCCTCCGGGCGGCCAGGAGGAAGCGCCCCGGGCAGGGACGGGAGAGCGGCACTGCCGGAGCGCGGGGAGGGGGACCGGCACCGCGGGGCCAGCCGCGCCGGGGGGAAAGATGAGCTTGTTGTCAACCATCGACACCAGCGCCGCGTCCGTGTACCAGCCCGCCCAGCTCCTCAACTGGGTCTATCTCTCGCTGCAAGACACGCACCAGGCCAGCGCCTTCGATGCCTTCAGACCCGAGCCCTCCTCGTCCCAGCACCCCGACCTCGGCTACACCAAGAGCACCCCGGAGCTGGGCTCCTCACTCAGCTCCAGCTATCTCAACAGCTTCTTCCAGCTCCAGCGGAGCGAGGTGAGTCCGCCGCGCCGCCCGGCGCGGAGCCCCCGGCCCCCCCGGGCCACAACCGCCATGATGCCTCGGCAGCCTCCTGCCCCCTTCCCCGGCCGGCACCGAGCCCGCCCGACGCGGGGCAACCCCGCTCCCCGCCGCGCGGCCGGGGCGGCTCGGCCGCCCGCGCAGGCTCCCTGTGCTCCTGCCCGGCCGGCCCCTTCCCGCCGGGCGCTCCCTCGCTGCCCGTCCCGCTAACGGGCCGGGGCGAGGCGCCGCCGCGGCATTGGCGCAGCCGCCGCCTCCTCCCGCCGCCCGCCAGCGGCGCGGGGCGCCCGTGTTGACAGTCTGGTCAATGGTTACACCGATTTCCCGAGCGCGGCCGGAGGGACGGGGGGCAGGACACGCAAAGAGTGCTACCTCCGTCATAACGTGCAAAAATACCACCACCGCCGCCACAC
>VZTE01004149.1:3192526-3253159 GCA_013397775.1 Eulacestoma nigropectus
CTTTTTGGTTTTGTTGCTTTGTTTGGAGGTTTTGTGTACTTGTACAAGATAGGTAACAAACAACTTGTAGCAATGGTCCTGTTACTTTGGTAATTGACAACTAAAAGAAAAGATTGCATTTTAGTGACAGATGCTAGGTGAGGACTAGTGCAGAGGAAAGTTTTCCAGATCAGAGTTTAAGTGTGCCATAAAAGGCCTCTGAAACACGATTTAAGTGAAATTTTAATCTAAGACCAGAGAATCTTTTCCATGCTGCTTTAAGAAGCATGAAAAATAATGATACAGTGCAGTTGCCAAAAGGTGCAGGCACAGATATTACAAAGCTAAATCATACAATACTGATAATATGTATTTGCATAGAAACAAAAGCAACTGTGTCCTGTTACCCCAATTAGATGCATACACATAAATGCTACCTAAAAAGTGATACTGGCTATCACCTTCCGTTTTCTGAACAGATTAATGAAGTGTCTCAATTAATACCTGTACTTCTCCGCAGTTTCTTTTCCCCAGAAAAATTGCCAACAGCCTGATGCCCATTTTGCTATCCTCTGGAAATGCTTTTCCTCTTTTAGAAAGCCACAATGAAATGATTAAACTGAATGAGGAGAAAATAAGTCTTTTCCTCATGTTTTACTTAGGTTCTGTGTGGGTTCCAGAGTAATTATAATAGATCAAAGCAACTAATTAAATTTTAAAAAGCTATTCAAATCTTACAGTAATCCTAACATAATTCAGACAGACAGTATTTCGTAAGTGTAAAAACTTGGATCACTTCGTTTTTCCTGCAGGTCAGTTCTTTTTCTCAGAACCATAGCAAACTATTTGTGATCTACCAAAAGTAGAATCTAAAATTATAGACAGATTCACTTGAGGAAAGCAGAATAAATGCAGGGTTACAAGTCCTGGGCTTTCTCCATGTCCTTCATTGTCTAGCCAGGCCAGCACAGCTGTGGGGAGCTTTGGTGGGTTTTAAGTTTTAACATATCACAAGCCTAGCCCATTACTTGCTGTCATATGTTTTGGTGTAAGCAAATAGTTACAAGTCCAATACTTTGACTAAGAAGAGTTTTAAGGAGCCTCTTGTAGACCCTTTTTCTTAGCTCTTTCAACTGCTGCTGATGGGAGAACTGTTGCCTGGTCTTCCAAACCTGTTTCTTAAGAAATACATTTTGTGTTTCAACAAATTTAGTTTGAAGATTAGCAAATGCCCTCATGATCCAGGACTTGAGCTCATATGCAAAGCAGAAATAAATTCCTGCTATATTAAGTGGCCACCCACACCTACTCCCTGTATGGCAGGATTTGGTGTCTCTTTTCAGTGAACACAAGTGCAACACCCTACACAGAAGGTACCTGGAAATCTGTATTTACATCTCATCCAGCTAACTGCCATCAAAGCAAACACTTTAAGGGGATCAGCTTGCTCTCATAGATTTCTCTTGCTTCTAGGAGTTCCAGGTATCTCAGTGATTTTTGTAGAGGAATTGCAGCCTATATTTCTTCACACTAAGAGAGCCTGCTAGGCAACTATTTGTAAGTAGTCATTAGGGCTGTGGATACTTGTGGTTGAAAGGAAAGCAAAAGATCTATTGTACAGCCATTGCATCCTGAAAATGGAGGACTAGCAAGAGTTTTTAAGAGGGTTTGAGCATCCATGATCCTTGAAATACAGAGGTGTTCTTATATAACCATCTTTTTCCAACATACATTGCAACTGAAATTAGTAGAATAATAGATTCATTCCTCTAACAGTCCCAGCTTGGGGAGAAAAAAAAGCCTCTAATCTACTTGGAATCCAGATTACTCAATTGTTATTTTATAATTTATCTGAAGCAGATTGTGATGTTTTAGGTTTGCTTGCTCAGATCACACTTCAAGCTGTGCTGTATCACAGTTGATTAAGAGGGTAGCTTTAAATGTAGATAAAACTATCTAAAAGCTGGAGTCACAAAATGAAATTCCAGCCTGTCATTTAGTACATAGAAATAATTTATTTTCCTCACTATATTCAATTTAATAAAAGTTTTTGTCTTCCCATGAGTGCAGGAACTGAGGCCCTCAGCGCATTGCGAGGGGCCCATTCTGGGCAGATGATGTATTGTTTCTACCTCTGACAGCGACCTTAGCTTTGCCTCTTTTAAACTTTGGCAGCCATCGCAGAAGTTTCTGTGCCAAGAAGGCATTACTGAATGTAAATGATATAAACAAAACTGTCTCAGACTTAGAGTTCTGTTTAACCCAAAATGGACGTTTCTTAGCAAAACCTTTCATCATGCAAGAACTGCCCAGGAGGTAAATGCTTTCCGAAGTGTGTCTTGAACAGGCACATATCTATTTCCGGGTGTTATTTTTCTTGCGTTTGGAGTGTCAAAAGACCTACCAAACGAGAGGAAACTCGACTCTTGTTTTTCAGACTGCAGGTCGGATTGAGACAAGATTTCCTGCAGGAAGCAGAGATGTTAACAGAAAGTGCAGGGATCAAAACATGTCCATCCGTTTCTCCCCTCACTTCATGCCATACAGCCTTCATAACCTCCTCCTGGCCAGAGAGCGCTGTCTCGACCGAAGGGACTTGTTTTGGGCAGCGTGGGGTGGCAGTGGGACAGAGGGGCCTGGCAGGGGCCCTCCCCGTGGCCTCTCCCCAAAGGTCAGCGAGGTTGGCGGCCGGGGGAGACCCGGCTGCAGGCAGGCAGGGGACAGCCCGGGAGTCCAGGGCTCCTGTGGGGATGTGTTAAAGTAATTTGCAACATGAATGGTCTCTGTTGTCCCTAATACAGTGCTCATGTGTTAGAGCTTCTCTTCAGCATAAGTGGGCAGTTTTTGGGCATTCAGCAGATGAAAAGGAACCCTGCAGAGGGTGGTGCAAGATTTAGAAAATTCCTTCAAGACTGCACTCCTCTGACCAGAAAATCTCTGTGCTCTCCTGCATCTGCCTTTAAAGGCCTTTTGTGAGGTCCCTGTACATTGTGTGAACTGAGTGTCCTCACTGATATGCACAGCAAACCCTCCCCTGAGGCTGAAATAAGGAGGATCACACTATTAGCAGAAAGCCAAAAGGCCTACCTGAGCTCTAGCAAGCCTGGAGATGGTGACTGAGCAATTCCTGAGCTGTCAGAGTAACTTTACCACTGGGACATAGGGAGCGGGATTTTTTTAAGATCTGAAGATCTGTGAAACTCGCTGAAAGCTTTGGATCCAAGTGTTAAGGACCAGCAGATCTAAAGCAAGGCGAGGTGGTGGCCTGTGTTGCTCTCCAGCCTTGCTGTGATTGAAGGTACACACCAGTCATGCTCAGAGGAATATGTTGGACCCATTTGCTGTTCTGCAGAGTCTCAGCAATTACAACCTGAGAAGCCACAGCCAGCTGAGCTGTCAGGTTTGGAATAACTAGATTAGAGATCTATCTGCTGGATTAAAGATTCATCGCCCTTCAATGACTCGCTTCATAACCACTAGCAGGTCACACTGCATTCGTAGGTGTCTCTTTAAGATACTGTTTCTGCAGAAGGAAAGGCCTAGTGCCATCTATCTGAAAATATTTAGAAATAGGCATTAGTGTTAGCAGTTTAACAAAAACACGTATTTGCCTAAAACCCCCACAGAAGGATGAATTAAGGTATACTTGGCTAGTCTAACTAGCCAGGAACTCATTAAGGTTTACTTGGTTAATCTACATTTATCTGTGGTTTTATATGAGAACTTGAGTAATTCACATTTTACTAAAGTCAGGCCAAAGACCAGATTTTTAGACAGCTGACTTAAAAGTTGACTTCAGAAGGAAACAGAAACCTGAGTCTTATTTTTCTTCCTCCAGGCAAACATTTTCTTCACTGAGTGATGAGCTTGGCTTTCAATTTTCCAATGATAAAATGTTACTGAACAAACTCTTAAGCTGTTTTTTTGTAAAAGTATCCAATTTATCAGAGAAGCTAAAGCAGACACAAGCCATACAGGAGCAGTTTTTGAGGTTTTCCAGTTCAGTCTTGATAATTAAACTTCTCTATTTCTTCTGGCTCAAATTAATACAACTAAATTTATTACAGTATTTTCATTTAATCCCTCTGTTTTCAGAAGGCTTTAGGGTTGGCCATAAACATTGATGATGATCTTAAAGGTCATTTCCAATCTAAACAATTCCATGATTCTATTCTGTGATTCGGCATTGGATGTTTTCTTTGGGGACAAAACCAGGGAACTGTTTTGACCACTTACAAGGAGCTGAAGCACAGTGAAGTCACAGATTTTAAGTGCTCTTCTCCAAACATGGTTGTCTTCTGGTGCAACTGTTGTGCTCTCACAGATACTGCATGGCCCCGTGGATAAAGCACACGTCAAAAGCAAGGCTTAGGACACTAGCAAATAAGGCAGCCATAGGCCTTTGGATTAAGTTTTGTATATTACACATATACTGTTTGGGTAGCTCAGATTTCCCTCTCCTCCAACATGAAAATAGCAACTGAGTGAGGCCAATGACTTTTCTGTCTTACTGTTTTATCTGTGACACAGCACAGGAACCACTCAGTTCTTATCTCCATGAAAATCCAAGCTGATAACTTTAGCACCTTTTGATATTTTGGTGCAGGGCTAATAATTAGCATGGCTAGTCTGGTTACCAGCATATAGGCTGGAAAATATTTACAATTTACAGTGTATGAAAACTTTACTTTTTCCATACTGATGACAAGGCAACCCAACTCCCTTTCCCTATAAATTTCCAAGAGCCATGGCATCTGTTGACTTAAACTTAACTCTGTCTGTTAAGACTGCTTTATTTTTGTTTGCTTTATTAGGTCAGCAGCGTACTGAAGCAAAAATAAGTCATCAAAAATTCTTTGCTCATCACTTTTCAGTTACCGACTATTTCATGTTGTGGCAGCATTGATGACTGGACTAGGTTGTAGGAATATTGAAGTGCTACAGGACTTCACTTCAGTATGTGCAACTACAACAAATGTGGAGAGAAGCATGAGCACAGATCGTACTAACTTCTAGAGCATCAAACAGATGTACTGGCCAGATACAGCCCCATCAACCAGCACAAGTCATTCTAGCTTCAGGTAACTGGTGGATATGTACCTCTTTATCACTGCCTTAAGGGTCTAGCAGCCACAAACTGAACTTGGAGCAGAAATTAGTTTTTCCAGATATGCCTCTACTTTTCCAGTCCATGCCTAATAAGAAGATACCATTCCCACATAAACAGGTTGCCGTTGCTTATTAATAACAGCTGGTGTGGTAGATGCTCAGACATAAATATCATAACTGAGAGGCTCTTGGGTTTTCTGGTCCCTGTTAAAAAAATACCCTTACAGGTAAAGTACCTATATATACCAAAGGAAGATTTGGAAAGTAAGACTTGCCACTTATTTGCTTAAATGTTTCATTGCGTATTCCCAACAGTTGTCTTTTTTCTCAGCATTATACCATTGCTAAAAAAGCAGCTGAAGAGATAAAGCTAGTGTTTCGATGTTTCCTTTTCTACCTCTTGACACATCAATCCCAAAAGATATCTCTGAAAGGCAGGAACCCAGCCAAGGGAATCAAGAGCATTTGCCAATCATTCACTTAAGTAGGAATTTCTTAGAGGTGAATTAAATACTGGAACTCTTGAATCACTCACGCATGTTACCCAACTGGAAATCAGAGTGAGGAAGCTGTAGAAGACAATAGCTGCCTCTTTCACAAAGGACCACACTGCAACCTTGCAGATTACGTGCCCTTTAACTGGAAACACTGAGCAAACAAATAACAAAGGAAACTTTGCTTCCCAACACCACCAACAGATACAGTTTAAAGATCTACCCAGCAGAGAGGTTACCTTTGGAAAATACAACACAATATTTTCAGTTTGGTTCATATTCAATTAAGTCAACAAGCTTCATAGGAAATAAAAAACAGACAGACAAACTTACAATATTAGCTCGACCCTCCCACCAAGGCAGTTTCCAAGTTTTACCACCAGGTTCCCCATCCCCCCAGGCAAGATAAGGAAATCCTGAATTCATTGCAGCTGGGCTGATGAGCCTTGTAATTAGGACATGCAGTGTGGACTTTCGGGCGCCTTGGGAGCACTAACCCTTTCACTGCCAAATCCTTTCTATCCTGTTCAAGCTCAAAATGAGACTCTCTTTGAGAGGTACTATTGTTTAAACAAATAGGTTGGCTTTGCTAGTGGTGCATTGTGAACACAGAGCAGTCATTGCTTTTGGTGGAATTCATGAGAGGAGCAGTCTCCCTGCCACCTCCCAGATGAGTACTAATATACTTGAAACCAGAGTGAGTCAGAATGCATTTCTTTCTTTCTCTCTATTTTCTGTCTGAGACCATCAACATTCTCCCTGGCACTCTGATCACCCCCCCGGACATCCCCTTTTGGTGTGAAGCTAATTCAAAGTTTTTATTCAAAACCCTTCTTAAAAATCCCCTTTGCAGCAGTGCAAACACTTAATAAGGGCTGAATTGCTGTTCTGCTCAATTGAGTGCCCCAGAAAGAAAAAAAAAAAAAACAAACCAAAACTGTTTTATGCATCTCAGCAATATTCATTCACCCCTTGTCTTTTACAATGACAAAATGGAGTCAATCACCATTTCATCACATTCATTACAAGCCCTAAGCTTTCACTATTTGATTCCAGGAGCCAAGATGAACTTTCCCATTACCACCCTTATTATATAACTTGGCTTTTGGGAATGACTTATTTCCTCATCTCCTTCTGAAGAACTGGAGATTTCCAGAGCTAGAAACAGGATGTAGCACCATTTGTGCTGGTGCTCTTTATAGCAACTTTGAAGTACCAGATTGATGTGTTTTTCACACTGACTTGGAGTCAAACAGATTTAAGACCATTTTCCAGGTCAGATTGGCAGGAGCAGCTGAATCAGTTTGCCTGACTATACCCAGAGGAATGGGCTGCACCTTGGGATCCTCTAGGTGTTTTCCAAAGGAATGCATTGTTCTTTAAAGTACCAGTGACACCAGCAACGTCCATCTTCTCCTTTACTGTCGTCTTCTGGGATGTTATATTTGTTTCTTCCTTTTTTAACACTGGGCCTCAAGATGATTATAGAGAAGTGTTTCATGGTACTGTGTGTGAATGTTTTGCCGTGTCCAGCTGTGGCATGTATTGCACAAGTGCCCTGCCAGCTGAACCAGGTGGCCACTTTTAGAGCCGTGTGCCACACTTCGGCCACAGAACCACTGGTAGCTGCTAAGGTTACGATTTAGTGTCAGTGCAGCCCATAGTCCGATGGGATCCCAGCCTCTGACACAGCTTCTGGCTGCTACGGTTCAAACAAAAGTTTGTGAAGGTTTGCTGCCAGAGTGAGCCACCTTGTTTTTCAGTATTGACCTGAAACGTGCCAGGAAGGGTTGGTGGAGGAGTAAGTTACATAACATCCAGCTGTGGTTCCAAATTGCTCCCTTTTAATGAGGGCAATAGCTCAGTGTAAAGGATGTGCAGGAGAGAAAACAGTCACCACTACATGCCATATGTCCAATTCAAAGCCCACTGTAGGCAGCAGATAGATATGTTTTGGTTTGTTACTGAGTTGGCCCTGGGGGGCAAAAATAGCAACCTCCTGATGAGCAGGAGTTATTCTACATCCCGAGAAGATATTCCAGATTTTGGCAATAGGTAAAGAATTTGTGACTTCACACCTTTTGTGTCCTTCTATAAAATCAGATAATAAGGAATTTGCAAAGTTACTGATGGGTGTAATGCAGGTGAAGTACTTTAAGAATCTCTTGGCAAGAGTATCTCTTAAAAAGAAAGGTTTTATATTTTTCCAAGTCTATATAAAAGAAAGTGGCTCCTAGGGAGACAAGAACTTCTTGAAGACCCTTAATTAATACTATTTTGGCATCCACAGCACTTCCCCTTCCTTTTAAACATTTGATGCCAAGAATGTCTCATTCCAATAGCATCTAATAAATCCTAGAAAATAAATTCCAGTGACCATTGGAGGTATCTTTGGTTGCTTGATGGCTAAAGCAGCTAAAATCTTTTTGTTAGTTTTTCAAATACCTTTTCCTTTCAAAACCTATGGCTTTAACCCCTGAAACAAAGTGGCTGATTCTCCTCTCAGCCACATCATCTTGCACAAGCACAGAACTATGCTACACAGGATGTTTTAGTGCCAGGACATATGTGAAGTCCCGTGTGAGATCAGATTCCGCTCTGGGGCCCCTTGAATTGATCCTGCTGCTGTCCACCAGCTTCAGCTTTGCAAGAGGGGTCAGTGGAGCTCAACATGTTGTGTTTGACTATAGTGCAAGTGGGTGAAGCAGATTATGTGGCTGATGTTTTCTGTACAGTATACACCATCTGTGGTGGGATGGGATTCAGGGATAGTTGGGTCTCACCCAGGTACTTGTGCCTAGAGCTTTAATACGATTTTTTTGGTATGCGACTGTCACCCAGAAAACGCTCACTGTGCAGACACCCTGAATGTTTGAGATCTCTGAAATAAATTTAATTTCAGATTTATTTCATAAACTCTAAATTAATTTCAGTGCTTGTCTTCAGAATATATATAACATGTATAAACATATGAAAACACATATAAAGACCCCATTGAAATGTTTGAATTCAATAGAATTAAAGCACAGAGGCACAGATTGGACCTCTTCTTAGCTCACTTTCCCCTAAGCCAGTAGTAATTCTCTGATGCCAGGAGAATGACATGAGCATAAGCATTGCAGACCTAAGGTGGAAACACCATGTGAGATGTGTCCCATCATGTGAGGATGGACAGGACAGTCAATAGTTGGTCCTATTTCTACAGTGATTCATTATGATGTTAATTTTTTAAAGAGTTTTTATTTACTTTTTGAACTCCACTATGCAGTTTCTTTTGAACTTTAAAACGTTAAAGTGAATTAATCCTTGTTATCTCCATTAGGGAGAATACCTATTTAGGTGTTGATGGGTTTCCTGCTGTTCTAAAACTACTGAATAGCAAATTAGGAGCTACTGATTTTGATTTGCAGATTGAGAGAGTGAAGATCTTGTTGAGGTAAAGTACAAAACCTAGGTATTTACTGTTTATCAGGAAATGTTTAAATCACAGCAGGTTCCCCCTTAGAAAATCCAAACCAGATGTAGATCTCAATGCTTCTTGTTATTATTTGAACATGGGACTCTGTTGACTGTCTGATTAACCATATTGGAAATTAAAAGTTACTTTGCATTTTTCTTGGCGTTCTTTTCCTTTCCCTGACTTCAATATTCTTTGTGTAAGTAGTTTTTGGACACAAAAGGGTTCTGTTTTGTGAGTTGTTCTTTCAGCTTTTTGCCTGCATGATCCAACTGTACTATGAATGCATTATGGTCAAACACAAGAAAGCAATCATTGCTTAGTGGAAAGGTTGGACTAAGAGAACCATGGCAAGCTCAATAGTTTCCTCAGCAGTGGGGTGACCAACTCCATTGCACTGCCTTCGTGAAACCTCTTTATTAACAGCTTGTATATTGCTCCCCTCAAATATGCAGCTGCGTTCCTAAGAAAAAAAAAAATCACTTTTTTTTCCTGCTATTTTTATCCATCCCCTATTCAGATCTCAGAACAATCCTTAATACAGTACTATGTTGCATGTGACTTATTTGTTTTCTTTTGCAGGCTCTGAGCAGCAGTCTCTACAAGAGTGCGTCACCTTACGGCTCGCTTAATAACATTGTGGATGGGTTAAGCTCCCTCACCGAGCATTTCTCTGACCTATCCCTTTCTTCAGAAGCCAGAAAACCCAGCAAGAGGCCACCTCCTAACTACCTGTGCCACCTCTGCTTTAACAAGGGACACTACATCAAAGACTGCCCCCAGGTAAGGAATATATAATATTCTGAAAAAATCTTCATCAAGATTTTCTTCATTCCTTGATTTAGCAATGCAGAATTTGACTGAAATACTTTAGAGTGAGTAACACTTAAGAAGTATCTTGACAAAGTGCCGAGCTATCTATGTGTTCTTTTAATCTATTCTTTATCACAGAGCCGATGGACAAAGTATACTATTTCATTTGCCTCGTAAGTATTACAGATGACATTAATCTAGGCACACGAGTGAGTAGATTCTGGTAACTTTAAAAATGGCTACTCTGTAATTCTCTACCAGGCAACACTCTATGTGGTCAGTTTGGCAATGGTACTTAATATAGCAAGCTACATATGCTAAAGGAGAAGAAATTGTTACATTCAAAGAGAACTTTGAATCAGTGTTGCAGTAACACAGGCTCCAGGTGTTTTGGGTGCAAAATCTTTTTTGTCTTACAGAAGAGGTTTGCTATACTTCACAAAATGTGATAGTCTTTAACTCCTAGAACTTTTCTGTCGTGGCAAAGCTGGCAATATTTATTTCCTTTGAGAAGAGGTATAAAGTAGTGTGCACTAAAACCACTCGCCAATCTGCAATTTATTTTTTTTTCCTGAGGCTCCCAAGCCACAGTGTACCAGGTTCCTTAATTTTCTCAAGTGTCAGCTGGATGCAGTTGTGTTGCTGGCTTAAACTTTCACAATTTCAGCAACATCCTATGTAGAGTCCCAAGGAAATTAAAATGCTGCCAATACCCTAAAAACACAGATGTGGACATTACCAGCATCTACATCGTTATGACTTTAACCTCCTATCCTCTTACTGTGTGACTTTCAGCAGAATTAATCTGCATAAAATTAACTACAGTTAATTTGCTGTTGAAGATGTCAGACATTTATAAACCAAAACACAGGCAGAAAAACATCTGCCAGCAGAGCAAGGTCAGCATGAAATCAAGTCTAACACCAGATGAGCTTTGAGTATATTCCTCTTGCTGTTATGCATAGACTAACTTTATTACTTTCACTGTTTATCTTTCATTAATCCTAATGAAAGCTCTGGAATTAAAGTACATTTGCAGTCTTGGGTGTGGCACTTGAAAATATTTTTACTTATTCTTATTTTGATCTAGATTGAGTAAGAATTTTCTTTAGGAAAAAACTATGAAATTTTCTTTGCTAGGAGATCAAAAGTACTCTGGTTTATAGACTTATGTGTTTAATCTCCTTAATTTAGCACGTTACAGAAGAATGTAAAGATACGACCATGTAATAGCATACATTACTTAACAAGAGGATTGAAACTCCAACTACTAAATATGTGGCAGAGTGAGAAACTGATGGACTAGGGGTGGATGGCTGTGCTTTGCCATGCTGTGTGAGAAACCAAATGAATGCAGCACGTCTCTTGACAATCAGTATGTGCAAGCTGCAGCTTTCGCAGATGGTCCCAAGTGAATGTGTCAGTGTTGGAGCAGTAATGCACTGTTTATTTCATAGGTATTTTTATGGTTTGGGGCACTAGGGATTAAACATGTGAGTGAAAATTGAAGACACAGAAATCCAGGAGATATGAACAATTAAGGGTTGTGTAGCAACACTAATTCTCTTAAATTGCACATCCTGTATAATTTTTTTTCAGGTTTCATTTGTAAAATCTTCAATTTCTATGTGAACCAGGAAATGGAAAGACTTCCTACTGGCATACTCTGTGACTGTCCTGTGAGCTCGGGAGCAATGAGTAAAGGAACACAGGACAGGGAAACATCTGCTCGCTCACCACATGCAGTCTGTGGTTACAGGCAGCCATATCATATAGCCCCTTTCGAAAACTGATCAGGTTTTACTTGAGAAGCATTTCAGTATTTTGCCCTTGCTGCTGCTGGTGTGGGAAGCTGCTCCAGAACCTCAGTCCTCTCCTAACTAGAAATCTTCCAGTTTCTAGGATGAATGTAACTCATGGCCACTTTATAGTCATTTGTTCTCCTGCCAACATTGTCCTACACTGAAATAGCTCTTATCCCTCCCTGGTGTTTATCTCAGGATGTATTAATAGACTGCAATCATATCCTCTCTCAGCATTCATTCTGTAGGACTAACCAAGCCAGGTTTTCTCAGTCTCTTCACAAAAAGTATACAGCCCCTCTATCCCCCTGTCCTTCTCATGGTTGTTCTCTTGTGCTTTTCATCTCCTTGCCCATGCATGACTACACATACATGTGGCACCCCAGAATAGAGCTTGTCAGTGCCTTCTGCTGTGTGTGCACGTTTTGGTTTATGTTAGTTAAGGGACAGGTGATATGAAATTGATTCTGCTTAACTGGAGATTTCTTCTAACACAGGCAAGTGCTTTCTGGTCTAATCAGCATGTACCTTCTTGAAGAAAAAGCAGAGTTAAGCATTCACAGAAACATACACACTTTCCTTATGTTATCTGATTTTGAGGACAGTTCTAAAGAGGATGACCCTGTGTACACAAGTTATGTTCAGAACCTTGAAAACATTGTACACAAGAAGGGAGCACCAATGGCAGGATCAGGCTTTTGTCATAAAGTCCCCATTTGTCACCACTGCTTTTGACAACAACTGATTTCTTAATTTGAACATTATATGCGCTGCTTAAAATCTTAGGGTTTGATGCTTAGTTTTGCTAGTGCTGTCAGAAAATAAAAGTTGCTTAGCAAATCCTACCAAAAAAAAGGGCTGTAGCTATATGTTTTTGAAGTACTTAAACCTGGATAGAGAAGAGGGATAAACTAATCTGATCTGGACAAAATGTGTATCAGTATTTATTTTTATGAAACTGCCTAATAAGAAACACATTTTGAAATGGGGTGTTTTATGAAGTTTTTTCTGCATAGCAAAGAAATTGTGCAACAACTTTAGGACTTAATATCCTCCCTTAATTCTGCCTGTTTCTACCATTGATAAGATACGTTCTTTTTCTGTTGTTGTAAAAGTTGATGAAAATGCATGTATCAGTTCAGATTTATATCTTAAGTGATGATCATAATCCAGGAGGTTAAAAAATTATAAACAAAAATTGCCAGCTTTAGTATTCAAGTACCTTAGGAATCTGCAATTTGTCTAATATTGTGTCCACAACTTTCTGTTTGAAAATTGAAGTGGGATTTAGCAGACTTCTATTATTTTAGCATGTAGTTTGTGTCATATATAGTGATAGAAAGTGGGTTTTCCTGTTTAAGAAACTACTAGAAATAAGAGGAACGTTATGACTGCGATTCGTCTTTTCCAATTTCCCTACATTTGCAAAAACCTGTTTGTTGCAATAATTATGTCTATAAAAAACCCAGTACTTACCTTTATAGCATGCCGACATTTTTTCCAAAACTAATTTGTGAGTTTCAGTGGCTTAGACAGTAACATCTTACTCATATCTCTCTGATACTCTTGCACATACAGAATTCTCATTGACTTAAATGAACTGAAAAGTGTGTAGAGAATAAAGGTTAAAAGCAGTGCTCTTAATATAGCAGTGCTCTTAAATTATCATTGACAGTGCCATAAAAAACAAGATATTTCTCTTTAAATAGCAAGGAAGGTAAGGAATGAGAGTACTTTTCCTATCAGGTTTACTAGTGGTTGATTGCATGATATATAAATATATATGTATATAGATCTGTCAAAACTTTGTATACTTATTTGTGGACTCAAAGGTACTGTGCATATGCATGGTAAAACACCAAAAGGGTGTTTTTCCCTTACCAGGACAAAAACCAAGGAGTTCTGGGAGTAATATTAAAGATATATGATTCTTTATGACTTTTTTTTATATAGCAGGTCTAGAAATTATTAGAAGACCTTTTAAAAAAGTTACATTGTCTCTTTTCACCCATTATCACTCTATCTTTATTTTTAAATCCTATGAAATATAAACAGTGAGTTCCTTTGTACCAAGTGTGGCCTATACAAAATGAATCTTGCTCCTTTAAATCGTAAGAATGTTATTGACATGGCTGCTCTTCCATGATGTCATCAATCTGAACTCAGACCTTTCATATAAGTTTAATATGCAGAAAGTATAGAATAATGGGGTATGGTGTTACATACAGCCTATATGGACATTTGTAAATAAAACACCTAGTTCACATTCTAAGATGTTGCTGAGTGATTGAATCTTTGCCATTTTTCAAAAATCTACTTAGGAAAGTAAATACACAATCCTAGACCTCGTTTATTGCTTGTGTCATTCCTGTTGTTAATTTGGGCAGTAAAGGCAACAGAAGTCCAAGCTCGGAGATGCAGCAAAGCATCTCTGTGTTCAGAATTTTCAAACTGCTCTAGCTGGTGTTTCTGCCAAGCACCAGTTCCATCTACTGGTGTCTCTGTCCTAACTATATTCAAATACTGTGCCAGTGCCAAGCTCATTGAAAAAACCTCTCTGACAGTTCCTTTAAATTTCTGCACAGGCGAGGAACCCTTACCTCATGGCGACTTGGTGGGGAAATAAAATGGGCAAATACCACTGTTCTGCTGTCAAATTCCTATGCAGTGCCACTATTTATCCCAGTTTCTGGGAGACAGAGAAGTGTTGCACAGCGTGTTTACAGAGGAAAATGCACATGCATGCTCTCAGAGGTACAGACATACTGCTGCAGACATACATGTAATGGGAAACCATCAGTCTCTTTTTGCCCTGCATGTTTAAATCTGTGGCTGAAATGCATGGCGTGGTCTATATTAATGTGGCCAACAGTGGGAGTCTTTCCACTGCCAACAATGATCTTTGAAGCAGATCCTGTAAGACTGAAGTGCCTTGAGAATGCATATTCAAGTCAATGGAAGCAGTAGGTAATTGCTGTGGCTGCTTGAGTTTGCATAGATTTGCTTTTGTGGTTTCATGCAGGATGTGGAAGAAATCAGTGTCAAGCTGAGTTTAGTCCTTTCTTCTTAGTCCATAGCTTGGTCTGCCAGATCATGCTGCCCTGAAGCTGTCCCTCCCTGTGGTCAGATACAGTGGATCTTTGGCAGTAGAGCTGGCTCAGCAGGCAGCTATTTGGCTGCAAGACTGGAGCAACTTTCATGCCTGAAACATTCATCTGATTTGTCTTGTGCCTTATGGTTGTGCAAGGATCTCAAAGGTGCACAACATTTAGGGAATTCACAGCTCTGATTTCTCCAGGTACCAAAGGCTGACTAAGATGGCAATGAGGAAAATCTAGCATCCCTACAAAGATGGAAGAAATTTAACTTTCTGGGTTTTAGCTCAGAAATCTTAATTTTATTAAAAAAGCAAAACAAACACAAACCTCTTGGAATTTATCTTTCTTTTAAAGTAAAAGAGATGTTTCAAAGAGCTGTGGAATTAAAGGAGATCACAGACCTCAGAAAATCTTAAAATTCACTCTGAAAATAATAGTTTTTGACAGTTGCTACGTTTTACAGTAGGTTTTTGGTTATTGTGTGATGGCCTCCGAATAAATGTGTCTTTTCTGTATTGAACTGAATGAAATATTGTTACTGTTACTCAGTTACAGGATGAGAGGTTAATCTCCCCATTCTTGGAGGAATCTGACACCCTGTATGGGCTCAATTTTTCAGGTTCCATGATAGTTTTTGGTCAGAGTATACTTGCTGGCATTTAATCTGGTGCTGTACAGGCCTCTCCTATTTATGCTCCAGTTCTGTTGGCCTAGAGAGTTAGTAAAGTCCTGACAGTGGAATCCCTGATATGCATAAAGCAGCATTGGAATCACCAAAATACGTGTTCTTCTTACAGAGGTAAAGGTGAAAATATGGGCCACATAATAAAAGAACAACAGTAAGCTTACATCTGGTGCAGTAGCACTGATGTTAGTAAGATCAGTGCTGAGAGAGAACCTGTTAGCCTGTATTACAAGGAGCAAAAGTGTTAAATCTCTGCTGTACGTAACTGTTTTCAAACTACGTGTGGCACTCCAGGAAAAAAACCTCTATGTCCAGCCCCTTCATTCTCTAGCTTTGAAGTACATTTAGATACATTACTCCATTTTGTATAGTGCACATTTCTTCACCTACATATAGTTAGTTCTATGAGAAATTGTAGCTTTTAGGTGTTCATTCTGCAAATACTTATGCACATACTAAAATTCCTCATTACAAGATACTGGAAGAATGTGAGGCTTTCCAAAGTCCTGTTTATACACAACATACTACTTTCATTTATTCCTATTTTTTCATTCAGAACCTGCATTAAACTTATTGTAGATGATTTGGACTTGGCTAAGATTTTTTAATTTCTTTTTTCCTCACATGGAGCCACTTTGACAACTCCATGATATTAAATATACTACAAAATTTATTGCAGGCTGTTATTTTTTGTTCTCATATGCTTGAACTTAGCTCTGCCAAGTTTTCTCAGCATTTCTGAGATTAACTGAATGTATTTTCTGAGAGAATTTCCACTTTTATTGTGAAGACTTGCAGAAATCTTGTAAGCAAAGTATAGTGGGCTATAATTTGGTCACATCCATCTTACCTCTAGAAATGTAACCTGTTTAAGAGTCTGAAAGATCAAAAAATACCCATTTGCACTGTCTTGGAAATTCTCAATAAACTGTACATGTCATGGATTCAAACCATTTATCAGAGGCAAATAACTCAGACAGCTGTACGTGAATAAAGGGGATTTGAAGAGCCCTGTTTTGAGAGCATGTTCCCAAAGTTCTTGGTTTAAAGCTGTGTCTATAGCACGTGGCATTTATGTCCAGCTGTTTGATAAACTGAGGGCTTGAGAAGAAGATCCTGAACCCTAACATACCAAAGTACGAGCAGTTAGATAGTGAAAAAGAAAACAGAAAATACCTAGCAAACTGCGTCTGTGTCCCTTTCCAGTCTAGCACACTACTTGACATTACATTCCCAAAAGTCTGGAAGTCCAGCCAAAACCAAACTCCTCCTTCAGGCCCATGACTAAGCCGTTATTACTGCGGTTCAGTCTTTATGCACTAATATGAGTTCAAACGGGTGTTTTATCCCTGTGGGAAACGCAATGCAAACAGAGGTGATAAAGGCAAATACTGTAAGAGAGCAGTGCTTGCTTGGTCTTTGCAGTGGCCTTGGAGTGGAGTCCCAGGTTCTGTGTGATAGTTGCCAATGGGCTGTGTGACAGGTGTTGGATCATCCACCGCAGAATGGGATTGCATTTCATTGAGATTTTCCAACTACTTTTTATTCACCTTTGAATCTCATTTGCATATTCACTATCTAGATAATTTCAAGCCAACTGGCAACAAGGTGGATATCAGGAAAAGAATACTGTTTAAATGCAAAGCCATAAGGATACTTGGCATTTAAACTGAATAAGGTTTCAGCACTGATAAAGCCTCATCTGGCTCCAGGTTGGGCACATAAATTCAGGGTAAAGTAGAGAGGAGAAAAATCAATTTGGGGTCTCTGAAACACGACTTGTGTTGAAAGACTGAAGAACCAGTGTTGTTTGTTCCCACAAAAAGTCACATTAAAATTTTGCAAATATGTAGAAAACCTCACATGAAGGGCACAGTTTGTTTTCCATAGCCACAACTAATGAGTCCAGTACTGGCCTTCAGCTAGGCTGTTCTAACTGTGAGGCTTTGAAATAGAGTGCCTGGGAAGGCTCTTGATCATTGGAGGGCTTTCAGAATAGTGTAGATAAACAGACATCAAGATTTGCTCTGGTGATCCTGTCCAGGGACAAGTGAGGAGAACATCCCAAAGCACCTCCCAGCCTTGTGTTTCTGCTATTGCATATCTGCATGTTACTATTACAATTCACTATCTTAAACATGCATAATTTATATTTAAAAACCCTGCACAATAAACCAGACCCAAACCCTATGCAAGTCACTGAGAGACTTTTATAAACTCCTTTGAAGTACACTGAACATAGCTATTGCATTGGTCTAAATCTGAACTCTGTTTACTAACAATCTGGTATTTGCTTAGTTTGCAGTAAAACTCCTGATAAACCATAATTAGGTGTTTAGCTTGTAAATTAGTACTGAGAGCATTCCTCTTGAGGGGGAAAGTAGGGTCTGGTTTACAGCCCTTCACAAGCTGATTTATAGATGAGGTAAAGAAAGAGCTACCAGGTCAAACCACACTAGTTTATCGATTCCTCATTTGCCCTGATAAGAAGTGAATAATGGAAAATTAAGTGAATCATGTTTTCTCACTTCATAGAAGTATTTTGGTTTAGTATGAAATATAGGTTGTGGAATTTCCATTCATGCTTGGAAGCGTTCAAGATCTGACTGGACAAAGTCACAGTAAACCTGACATGAGCTCAGTGTTGGTCCTGCTTTGAGCAGGAGGTTGGGCTTGGTGACTTCCCAATGTCCCAATCAAATTTAATCATAATGTGATTTATGAAAATTAATTAAATTTTCATGCTCTGCAATAAGAGATCACTGTTCTTCAAAATCTGTCTCTCAGCTTTAATATCTACCATAATCCTTCCTCACTGTGCTTTTAAATAAAATACTCTTGCAAAATACAATACTGCTAAAACATAAAAGTAGAAGCAAACAGGCATTTATTACAACATCAAATACAGTAAAAGGCCCCGCTAAACTTTCCACCTGTCAAAATGTCCATGCACAAACACTTTCTGTAAAAAGGTAGCTTCATTTAATCTACATTTAAAAAATGATTCAAATAACATTTTTTTCCAAAGGAATTTTCTCCAGGAAAATATGTTTCAACAAGCTGTTCAGCTGAAAAAGCAAAAGTTGAAGCAAACACCAGCTTTTCACTTTGCAATGGTTTGAATTTGTTTTGCAAGAATTTGTTTGGAAATGTTTCAAAAGCTTAATTTACCCAAAATGAACATTTATATCTTGGTGTTTCTGGTTTGAAATTCCAAAAATTTTCACATCTGCCAAATGTATAAATATTTCAACTCTCTTTCCCAGTTTTAACAGAACCTTCTTTCCCTGTTTCTCCAAAATGACAATGCATTTTCGGATAAACCACTTGCCCAATTACAGAAGGCCCTCGAAGTCTGAGCAGAGGCTGGGATGGTGTCATGGAAATCGGAAACACTCTGGCTGTTGAGGAGAAAGTGACTGTTAGGGGCGTGAACTGCTGTGTCTCTCCCTCCCTTTTCCTTTTAAGTTCCTGTCCAGAGGAGGAGGCTGGCAAACAGCAAAAGCAGTGAACAAGAGCAAACGGCTAAAGGCAGATCAGCAGTTTCTGCTGGCAGCAGCCAACAGTGGCAGCTCAGCCCCTCCTTGCTTGCCTGGTTGTCCCGGGACAGTCAGTAGATTGTGAGGGCACAAATCTAACCCAGGGGGCCCCTCTCATTTTCCTGCTGTCAGCATGTGCCAGTCAGTCCTGCCTGTCCCTCCCATTGTATCACTTCCCTCAAGAAATTAAGATACTAAATGGAAGTTAATCCCTGTTCCATTTCCCTGGTATAGCACAAGTACTGGTGGTATTTTACTATATCTGGCTTATATCAATAAATGTAGAAGGAGCCTTATGTATTTGGATATGTCTCCTTTCATAGCTAGAGAAAGCTCTACTCTGAGATGTGAACAGAGTTTCTCAGGTACCTGTTGTCATCTGTGCCTGGTAGGATTGTAGATATCCTTCAGACTGGCTGAGAGAGAGAGAGATAGAAGCAGGAGAGAAGGCAGCAGTGCGTGGATCAGGAACACAAGTCTGTGCTATACTGATAGAGGGAATGTCAGCCTCATAGACGTGAGGCTTGGGGTAAACTCAGTGTCAACTTCATTCCTTAACATTTTCTATTTTATACTATAAATTATCAGTCATGTTACTGATAGAAGATTTTTATTTAAGGAGGCATTTCCCAGGTTTGTAAAGGTTTATTGTTTGTTGTGAGACAAAAAAAATTGAGAAAAAAGGTTTTAAGACCTTTTTCTTCCAAATGTCCTTCATTTGGCAGGAAAGCTAAAGTATTTGTATAGTAATTAGAGAAAACAAAGAATAAGCCTTTTATTTCAGAGCCTGGTCAGTGCCAAATTATTAGCTAAAGCAATAAAGCCCATATACAGGCACTTAAGTTGAAACATTTGGGGATTTTAGCAGCAACAGCAGACATTTTGGAAATGACATAATCTTGATAACTAATTTATGCTTAGATTTGTGACTGATTTTCCACAAGAAACTTGCTACTCTTTGTTTCTAACTCATTCCCAGACTGCAGAAATGGGCATAGGAGTACAGCAGCACCTTTTGAGATCTTTTGTGTTTTTGAGCCCCGTAAATAATTATTTTTTTCATTCTGCAGAAAAATAACACATTTCAACTAGTCTTTGACACAGTCTCAAGCTATAACCTTGGACATGAGTTCAGAGTAACCCTGAACATTTCCCAGGTTCAAAGACTTCACATACAAAGTACTGGTTTCAAGTCCATTTCTAATTTTAAACCACATTGCAGGTGTGCAACTATAGTTAAAACTCTGCAACAGCCCAGGCAAATCAATGCTTGCACCTGAGCCAGGCTGCCCACACCACCTGGCAGCCGAGAACACCCAGCCCGAGTGCACACCCAGCCCTCCCTGACGCTGCCCTGGCAGTCTTACGTGGGCACCTTAAGGAAAGGAGACCCTCAGAAGGCTCCATGAGAGCAGACATAGCTTCTGAGAGGATTTTATATAGAAGTCCTGTTTCTGTTATTCTCAAACTCCTTATTACACAGTTGGAAAAATTAGAAGAGCAAAATGTGGGGAAGAGAAAGGCTTCTTTCAAATTAATGGCAAACAAAAAGGCTTTCCTAGAAGATCAAAGGAGATTCATCGTTTAAGTAGAAAGGGCACTTTGGTTTAAATAGTTTTGAAAAACAAAATGTAATAGCAGTCATTCCAGACCTGCATTTTGTATTTCTTCATTTTGCTATTTCTTTGATAGCAAGTTAGAGCTCTGCTACTTTAAACAGATTTCTGTAAACTCCAGTTAAGAAGGTTTGATAGATTAGAAAAAAAAGACAAACCTCACTGCTGCCTTCATAGGTTTTCTCAAAAACCATGAAAAAAATCATCCTGTTATGTCAGGTGTCCCCAGGCCAGATTCTCTGCACACTTTATGTATCAAGCCCATGAATTGTCCAGTTTCTTTGAAAAGAATTACTTGTATAAATAAAGGGCTTCATCCCTATCCTGAGGTGTGTGATGGGAAATATATATTTACCTGCATATCTCCTGCCACAGGCAGGTACCTTTCTTGGGAAAGGTGGTATCCATATCTCCTGAGGTAGCATAGAGTGTTGTCACACATGGGAAACTGACCATATTGCAGTTTTACAGCATGCTGGTCAGTTCTGCATTAGTGACTCAAAATTTCTATCAATTTTCAGCGAATTTAGGTATATTACACAGTTGTATCCTATGTGATGTCATGTGATCCTCAGATGTGTAGGTGAAGCCCTCAAGAGGGAATGGAAACCTGTCTCATTGCTATATGAATTTTTCTTGAGGTGACTTGCAAGGGAATGTCAAAGCCTGACTTCCATGTTGTTCTCCAGCTTTTTTTCTTTCAGCTATTCTCCAGTATCTGTAATCACTCTGCCCTCTCAGCTTTTTTTGCAATTTTGCTAGATTCCTTATCCTAGACTCATCAGATCTTCTAAAACATGACCAAAAGCTTCTTGTGAATCCCCCTTTCTCTGTGTGACCCAGACACAAATGATACTTTGAGTCTCCTCATTTTCTTAGAGCCCGTAGAAGATGGGGCTGTCTGACTAGATAGTGTGGCACTCGAGGTCTGGGAGCCAGATGTCCTGCACTGGGAGAGAGAAGAAGGATAAAGCAGGTTGTAAAGGTGGATATTGTATGCCAGCAACTATCAGCTTTAGCAAATAAGATGAGCTCTCTCAGTCATCCAGAGGTTATGGTAGCACCGTGTACAGCTCTGACACAGAGTTACTGCTTGTATTACTATTTCTGCTGTTCTGCAGTGAAAGCTGCAGAATAATAACAGCCTGACTTTTCAGCCACTGCTAACACTCCTGTTCAGCTTTGAAAAAAGTGGTCTCACTTGCTGCTGTCGTTTGCAGAAGTCTCCTAAGCAGCAAGTCTTGACTGTAATTTTATGGTTGGTTTGTGATAAATTACGTCCTTTTGTACTATATTGGATTTATTTAAATAGAAGGTAGGAGACACTACAAACCTCTAAAGTAATGGTATTAACATGAAACTACTGGAAAGGTTTGGTTGGGGCCTTTTTACATGCTGACATATATAAGTAAATAATACAATGTTCTCTCTAGCTGCTCGAGGTGCGATATATCCGATATTAGTGGGTACAGCTAATATGGCTGTGGTGTTTGTGCTGAGCTCACAACATGACTCACATGTTGTGTTTGATTGCAAAGTTGGAGAAGAGAAGGGGGCATTTTTTTTTTAGCATTAACGTAATTTTAAGTCTCATCTGCTTTCTTCTGAGCTCCCATTCCTGATTCAGCACGCATGAGTCTGCTAATGAAATCCAGATGTCAGACGAAAAAACAATAAGCTCTCCCACCCTTCTGGTGGATCGGGTTTCTCAGAGAATGGAAAAAAAAAGAATCAGGAAAGATTCCTAGAATGTCTGAAACTTTAGATTTCAGTGTGTTTTCAGAGGGCAGCAGGGGGATGGTTTGAAGCTAAAATTGATAGCAAGTCAAGATTCTTGGTGGAAAAGTGTGAAGAAATTGAGTGATTATGTTATCAGTTACTCTGAGCCCTAAACAGGTCTAGTATATCCCAAAGTCAGTGCTACTACTGAAGAATTACTGAATAATGAAATAATTCTGTAATAATGAATAGTTAAAAGTGGTGTCTTCTGTACTTCCCGTAACAGTAGGATGCATCAGGGTTTGTTTTGACTCTGAGAGGTGTCTTTCCGCAGGCACATGTGAGGCATTGCAACCTTTCCTCATTTCAACTCTATTTGACTTAAGCCAAGTTACAAAGTGCTGCTTTGCTGCAAGAAGCTTCCTTTGTGACTGAAAGCAGAGTGGTCGACAAAAGTGGCCACCTCTCAGTGGTTGAACGTCTCCAAGATCTGTCTGACCGTGGTGCTTGCAGAGCTGGGCAAGTTCTGCCCCTGCTGCAGGCCACTGGCCAGGCTACTTCTGATGGAAAAGGCCAGTAACCCTACTTGTTGAGATGCAATCTGTAGATTTAGATGCCACAGCTTCACATCTTTCCGTGCTGCACTCTTTTCCGTGGAACACTGTGATTAGACCTGTTGTGATGGACGTAAATCTTGCAGCTGTCAAATGGCACAGTTACTCATGGATGCTGCTCAGTAATAGTTTAGCATCTGCAAAGGCTCCAGACCTCTCTGCTGTCAGACTGAACAGAGCTATTGAAATTTGTGCCTCCTACAAAGGGAACTGCTCTGTAACTACAGGCACTTCAAAGTACGCATTCAGTACTATGCATTTGGCCCAGGTTATCAAGCTGTTCATTATTCGTGAGCTGCTCTTATCTGAACTGCGACTCACAATGGTCATAACTTGTGATGATGGATGGTTAAGAGCTGGGTGCAGTGTGCAGACTTTGTGTTAGAGCCTGTGTTGTTTTAACCAGTTCCTCTGGTAGTTGTACACAGAGATTCAACAGGATGACTGTGCACAGAAATCACAGTGGGGACCAGTGGCAGAGCTCTAATCAGTCACTGCTCCTGAGGGGGGCAGGCTAAATGATCCTTTCCATGAAGGATGCAAACCACCTCAGTGCAATCCCTTGGACCTTGTCATTCTTTTACATGAGGAAGAGCAGTATCTTATGAAAGCATCAATCTTTATAAACATTTCTTATCATGTCTTTTCTTTTTGCCTCATAGTCTTCCCTGTTACAAGCCCCTGATATATTTGATGTCTGATAAGGGCCAAAAGCAGAAGCTAGTAGAGATAAGAACCAGGGGAGTGAGAGAAGTGAGAAGACAGCTGTTGCCTGAAGACTACCAGCTGCTGAAAAATAATCTGAGGGCACTGTGCAGCATCACCCTAAGGTTACTTAAATAAGGACTTTAGCTCCCATCTCTGTCTGTGTAAAAAACCTACTTGTGTCAGTAGGAACTGAAGACAGATACAAGCAACACTGGATGGTCAGCCTTCAGAAACAGGCTGTTGTCTCACTCCAGCAGAATTATTGGAGCACATACAGAGGGTCTGACCCTGCTGACCCCACGTTCCCCATCGTGTCATACCTTCTCTTTATCTCACCTCCATTCTTGAAATTCTTTCCCAATCAATTCCTCTCCTTATCCAGCTACTAAAGTTAAATCCCTCATTTATCTTCCAGAGTATCTAAGATCAATATTTTGACCCATTCAGTTTCTTTTCCGAGGTGCCTTCCATTGGTGTGAGAGAATTAATGCTGAAGAACGGATATTTAGCACACCAAAACAGATGTAGTGGGGAATAGAAAGCACAGCTCTCGTATTCCTTGTATACAGTTCCCAGAAACACAAGCCTGATCTAGCTTTTCCAAACTCAACCTTTTTTCCATTATTTTCTTTTAATCTCCAGTGGCTGTCATGTCATTCATCGCTGCCATTTTATTAATCACTCTAGAAAAGATGTTGTTTATCTGCTTAGCACATCTTGCAAGTTAAGACACAGTGGTTTCTTCTGCAGATATTTTAGCATACCTTGGGTGGTTATGTTACAGCAAGGAACATTGCCAATGTGCAGTGAGCAGAGCTAGTTGAATGTATAGTTTCAGATCTATGAGAAATCATTTTGAAGTTCTTGAAAAAGCCCAGACTAGGTTTTAGTAGGACTCCATGTCAGACTTTGCCAGCAGTTGAATAACCAGCAGTAAATATTCACTGCCTCCTTGTAGAGTTGATTTATTCCCTACTGATTCTTAAAAAAAAAAAAATTCCTGATTCCTTATTACTTAAGGTAGAGATAAAGAACTGAATTTGGACACTGTAAAAAGTACCATACTGCACATGTCCAGAAGACAGATCATCTGTCAGCTGATTTTTCTTTTAAGCCCTCCCTGACTCCCTGATTTTCTGTTGGAGAAAATAATGTGGACTGATTAG
The DNA here is from genome assembly GCA_013397775.1 of Eulacestoma nigropectus. Classification (NCBI taxonomy): domain Eukaryota; kingdom Metazoa; phylum Chordata; class Aves; order Passeriformes; genus Eulacestoma; species Eulacestoma nigropectus. Next base: position 3,217,326 of record VZTE01004149.1, read on the forward strand.
ATAAACATCCACAGGATACAGAACTGGAACAACTGGTGTTCCACCGCAAAAAGCTGAACCTTTTCTGCTAATGTAGTGTCACTTCATAACAGAACTAAACAACTAGCCTATAGATCAAAATATTCTGTTTTCATTTCATTTATGATCAATTTGTGGGAAAGGAGTCTGGTTTTAGTTGGATCTGAACAGTCTGGTACAGTTTTAACCTGCAGTTGGGTTAGCAGAATTCTGACATTCAGGTTTTTTGCTTAACTGTGGCTCGTTACTAAATTCATATGATACTGTTCTTTACAACAAAAATAGCATTTTTAGTTTTCCAGAAGTATGGGACCAGGAAATATGTTTGCTCAAATTTTTGTAAAAAGTGAAGACAGCTGAAAAAAATCTACTAAAGATCTGTAGGTATTTAAAAAAGAAATTGCCATGCACTCAGTCCTCTTCAAAATCGAGTCTAATGTACTTTTGCATTCATATACAAATCAAGAAATGAGGTGCTCAGCACATCCATATTAAACTTCTAAAGTTGAAACCCCCTGGTGTTTGCAAACCTCTCCACACTTTTCATACTAAATACCACTTTCATTCTCCCTGTTACTCTTCAAAATACAGGTACTTTACAGGAGACCTTCCACATGACTCTGGAATATTAAATCACAGAAGCAACAAACCTGCTGAGGCTGGCAGGGATCTGGGGAGATCAGTTGATCCAACCCCCTGCCCAATACTACTCAGGTGTTGAGTATCTCCAAGGATAAAGGCACCATAACCCCTGTCAGCATCCTGTGTCCGTGCTCAGTCACCCTCACTCTAAAACAGTTCCTCTTATATTTAAAGAGAATTTCTGGTATTTCAGTTTGTGCCCATTGCCTTTTGGATCAGATCTCCTCTGCCACTGGACACCAGTGAAAAGTGTCTAACTCTGTCTTCTTTAATCTCTCCCATGCTACACATCAGCTACACAAGACAGAATGTGGGGGGAGCCTTTTGAATTAAAGATTAGTCATGCTAAATAGATTTCAGTGTGAGAGAAGGTGGGGTGGCTACCTTTTTGTCATCTGAGATCCAAAGTCCAACAAGGTGGATGCTAAAATACGTGATTCATAGGATATTAGAAATCACTTGGACCTAAACTCTGGCTGTGCTTAAAACAGTTGCACTTTCTATGACACAATGCACTGTCATGTAGAGAATTAGGGTTGCATGCATTGCAGCATGCAATTTCCACTTCTGGAAGCAGCTTCTTCAGAGCTACCATCCTACCTGTCCCATAAAATAGAAATAAGATGTATAGTCATGACAGATAATCATGACTATGAAAAGCAGCTTTTTCCCTTCAAATACACTCTGGAAAAACAAAAACCGGTCAAGTCAATGAATTGAGAGAATTTTGCCCATCTAAGTAGTTGACATGGAAACTTCTCTTGAGGCAGGCAGTGCATTTCAGATGCTGGGGGCGATGAAGCTCTGAATGCATTGGATTAACACATGCAGAAACAACTATATGGAGTACACATTTTGACCACCTCAAATACCATTTTCTCTGTTCAAATTTAATGAGAGAGAATGGAAAGAAAGAGAAACTGAAGCAGAACTCCATCTTAAGTCAGAGTATCTGCACTGGCTTTAGTATTTTCATCAACTTCTCGACAGAGAATATTCTTTGCACTGCACATTTTGTGTTGCAGTTAGACAGTTTGCTATTAGTTCTCCATTTTAAACATATCTGCAGGACTAAGGTTTCCAAGATCTTCACTCTTTCTTCTCCATCTTTGCTGGGTTTTACCTCACCACCTCTTCTCAACTTGCAGCAGTGTTTTGTGTGTTAGGCTTTAAAGGTCAAGGCAGGCAAGCCCAGTGTGGTCAGCCCTCAAAGACAATGAGCATGATTCTGTTAGGATGCATCTGTTTGTAATATTGGAGTATCTGGGCCACAGTATCAAACAGGAAAAGCCAGAAGATACTGTTAGCTGAGAATTTCAGTTGGTGTGGCACTCTGACTTTATATAGCTGTCATGTTCATGTGATGGAAAGAACTCAAAATCACAATGATTATGCCAATCTTGAGTTGTCAGAAGGGGCAAGGCAACTTCCTTGAACAATTGTTCTAACTTGTATTTTTCCATGCATTTCCACATAAACCGAACATTTCTCCTCTTGTCCGATGCCATTCCCCAGAACCTGTCTGCTTCTTTCTGATCCAAGGCTGACGATACAAGTTTTGAATACTGCATCTCAGCTGACACCAAGACCCTTGGCTCAGATGCTGGGCAGCGCCGCAGAGCTGGCCTGTGGCAGATGCACGCTCTGTTCCCAGCATTTTACTACCCACTTAGATCCTTGGAAGTAGTAAACTTTCTGCTTGTTTCTGCACAGCTGACCTAATTGCTCAGAGAACTAAATCCGCGTAGCCTTTCTTTTTCTTTTTAATGACTAGCCTTGATTAAAAACAACCAACCAAACAAACAAACAAAAAAAAACAACCAGTGCTGTAGTGCACAAGATCATCAGTGATGAAGAAAAAGGTTAATTTTTTTCATAGTGTCATACTGGAAACTCAAGATTAGCTGATTCTGAATCACTCTCCTGAGAAGAAACCTCTACTTACAGTAACAAGCTGTAGCCCTTCAGTTTTACATTTGCCTATGCTAAAACATGGTCCTGTGCCACTTCTGCAGGGATTGAGATCACTGTATCAGTTAGCTGATCTCTTCATTATTTACCACATCCCATGCACTCCTCAGATTTAATAGTCCTTATTACCTACATTCCTCTTTTTGGCTACATCTCCATTTAATAATATCAAAGTGAAACAAAGGTTTGCTTCAGCATCCACATATTAAAACCAGTGAATTTTTATTTTCAGATTCAGCTCACCCCTAAACTGCTTTTGACACTGAAAAGCACTCGTTACAACCAATTCAGCTATGGCGCTGATTCAGGGAATGGTGAATTTGTGACACTGAATTACTATGAGTAAAAGTCAATGCTGTTCTTGTATTTTTCCAAAATATAAAAGCCTTTCTAATTTTGAATGTTTGGCTTTGAACCCAATCTATGTAATTGTTTGTATCAGTGTAATTATAATTCTGCTTATAGTCCCCTGCTCTATAGGAATATTGTATAATTACAAGCAGGTAATATCGCATCTTAAATGTTTCTCTATAAAGACTAATAGATAAAAATCCTAGGAAAAAAAAGGTTTTAGAAGAACAGCACTTCAAAGTTATATTTGACGAAAAATTACAAATTCTTTGTTCATTGATGAAAATCACAAAACATAAAAAACCCTCCAGTTGAAACAGCATAGCTTCTGTTTTATCAAACTAATAGAAGCTTAGAAATGAACTCAAATATTATTTTCTGAACTTTTTTTTTACTCAGATCATTTTGGAGAGAAGTTATTTAACTGGCTTTCATGATTGCCCAATGATGTTTGAATTTGTGATGCTAGTCATTTTGCTATTCTGGTACGGAAGTTTCTCTGAAATATTTTTTCTCCCTCCCCATTTGCTTCTTACACTTTCAATCACATTTTGTGGGCTTGCTCTAAGGCCAGTAACTCATTTTTAAGGCCTACAAATCAATCCTGAACACCTTCTACATGCATAAATATACATCGTCACTCAAACTAATGGTTCCTAAATGCCAGCGTAAGTTGTTCTCACTGTTCTAATTTCTGTCTCTCTATTAAATCAACCCAGCATTGATTTCCCTTTCAACTTTATATTTTCAGAGCTGTGGCTTAAGCTAGTCAAGACAGGAACTAAGGACTAGAAAAGAATAAGAGCAAGTTACACTGAACACCCTTGCTTTTGGCACATAATTTTACTGAGAGAGTTGTATCATGGTGGTGACTCCTTCCAGTGCCATCTATGAGAGTATTTATGTCTTTATCATTTTCTCACCTTTAACTAACACTGTTTCACTCTGGACAGGGCTACCCAAGAAAGAGAAGTTAAACATGTAACAAATAGTAATTTGTTTTAGTAGTGGTCATGTAGTTTTAGTTAATTGTGTACTTCTGTAAAGAAAACCAGCACAGCTGGCAGATAACTATGATGGGTCTATGGAAAATATTCCTCAATCAAAACTCTCCTAGTTCAGAGAATATGTGTTTAAAGCACTTGGGGATGGCTAACCAACAGAGAAGAGAAATTCTGGGAGGCAACTGTTTGTTATTTTGCAATCAAAGTTAGATCTTAATTTGTTACTTCTTTGGAGGAAAGTTGTAATTCTCAGGCACTAGATGAAATGAAAAACATAGTGGGACTCTGAGGAATGCATTGGTCAGCTAACAAATCTAATCACTCCTTTTTTTTTTAACAAGTTGCAGCCACTGTCCTCTTTTATCTAGAAGTGTAGCAGGACTATTAGTAATTCATAGTATGGTCACTTGTCTTGGATTCACTCTGCTAGGCATTGTTCTTCTACATAGTCACAAAGGTGCCTGGTCCCACAGGGATGGACGAGCTAGAAAGTGAGTTTTCTCGACTACTATTTATTAACTAATAGTAGTAGTGGAAGAGACAACTACTTTATAAAAAATAAATACTGAAAATATTTTTCCAAATACAGAAATTATTCTGTACAGAAATATTTCTGTATTTTCCAAATACAGAAAATATTTTTCCAACTTTCAAAGCTTCCTAAAATAGATCAGGTTTTCTATGACAGCTCTGGTCTTATGGCAGCTTGCATACAACATCCACTAGTAATGCTTTGTCTTTGTACTATATCAGTGTGAAGCTCTGCATCACAGCATCTTTAGGCCAAATAATGGATTACTTCTAAATACTTTTGGTCCAAAAGCTGCTCTTTGATACTGCTTCATATATGAAATCCTAGACAGTTCAATTCTGCTAAGTTATAAAAATATTGTAGATCAAAAAATAATCCCATGCACTGTTCAGTGAGGACTGAACTGTCCCATCTGCTATTGTGTTCTGCAGTACCACATACTCACCACAGAAATACAAGAGAGATTGTGTGCAGACCCCCCCAGTTTAGCTGCAGTGTGCACTATGCTCAGGAATTTCAATCACAAAGAAGATCCTTTTTTACGAGAAGGCGGTAATGTGGCCTTAGAATCCATTCGTATCACTTGAAACAGAACTGTGTTTGTTCTGCCTAATGGACTTTGCATGGGGCATCTTTCTAGCACAGTCAGAAATATATTCTTTGGCTGTACCAGTTTGCCCTGAGGCACTGCAGTACCCCACAGATTCTCTCCAGGGAATTCACGCCTTTCGAAATCCTAGCCAGGTCCTCTTTGGTAAATGTGTGTGTCCCTGGACCTTCAGTGCAGCATGTTGCTATTGGCTACATGTCATAACTGTAAAATATAGGTTGAAAACAGCATGGGGGTTTTGTCTCATTTTTTTAATATAAAGAGAAACTGGACTGTGTGCCTGTAGTTCATAGAAATCAATCAAATTGCTTATTTCGTGGAGGAAGGGGATTGTTTAATGAGAAAAATATTCTTACTTCAATTACATTGTACCAACTAAAATAGCAATTTCTAAAGTGAACAAAAGTATATGGCTTTAAGTTACTGACACTAAAATAATGGAAAAATTCCTGGAGAACTTGATTCCACCAAGGTTTGCTGAGTCAGCAAGCTCTCCCAATTTTCTTTCCTTTGTTTGGTAGTTACAGTACTCAAATTTAGAGTCATGTATTCTCTAAATCATGTATTTTAAAAAGATGTCTTTTTCTTCTGTAGGTCATCATTAGTTTTCCTAGTTTCAGAATGTGGGAGTTAGATTTTTTTTTTTTTCAGTAAGCACAGATGTTGTGCATATTGACCTTAAAATCATTTCTGCTTACTGTCTACCACAGGCACAACAATATAACTTACAAACTTACATGGGCAGAGTCAGGCAGACTGCGAACTCACTGAGGCAACAGACTGAATCCCAGCCAGTTTCCAGCACAACATGCTTTTCAGATAATTTTTTTTTCGTTTAGACTTCTTGTAGTGTGTAACACATTGATTTGGAAGTGAGAGAATGGTCTTGTAGTTTAGGATCTGGACTGAGATTCAAAAACATGTTGGTTGAATGCTGACTAGTTGTATACACTTGTGTTAGTGATTTTAGCAATGCTATATGTCCATGTCTTATGGATGAGCAACTGTGGCAAAATCTCATCTTACCTACTAGAGTCAGCTCTTGTGGCCAAAGTATTTTACTATAATTTTGTATAGCTCCCACTGCAATAGACTCAGGATCGCCACTTAGTAGTAAATAATAAATAATTTTTAGAGAAGGTTGAAAAACACTTAATCACTGCTGGTCTGTGCTGGTCTGAGGATCAGTGTGTCAAGTCAGCACCGCTGACATAGCACAGGTTTACAGAGTACTATTTACAAAAGACATGAGAAACCAAAGAAGAATTCAAATATGGTTCAAAACCAAGGGGAACCTGGTTTAGCCTCCTAGACGTGCCAAGCAGGGCTGGAAAGCAAACGAGAACAGTCTTTCATGAGATTTTCCTACTTCTGGTCAGGCCAGAAATTTTGCAAGAGCAGCTTTTCTCATGATATTTTGGCACTTTTGCTTCTGGTCTTGCCTGAAGCCTGGAGGCAGAGCCATGTGAAAATACTGATGGAAAAAGCAACTTCTCTCAGTGCATTTGATCTTCAGCTACAGCCAGAAAGATTCATGTTCCCATCCTTTATCTATGTCCAGCTGTTACTTTCAGGTTTAAATGTTTTTTAACTCATGCTTCCTTTTGCTGCTGTAAACTTGCAGCCTCACATACAGCTTAATCCTTCTTCACTAGAAGAAACTGAAAGCATAAAATGAAGCCTCATTCTTAAAAGAGATGACTTTGAATTAAGGAGAAGAATGTGCTGTTCATCAAGCCAACCTTCAAACTACCTTAACACCACTGTCTACTTTACCCCAGAACTTCCCCACTTGATGTCAGAAGAGTGTGGCTCACTTGAGTGGGGACTTGATGTAGTCACAACAAGACTACAAGAGCTGATAGAATGTACTCCACATACTCTCAGCCCAAAAGTAATCCTACGTTGTTTTCCCAACCTTGGTCTATGTCATCATCTAGAGGGCAAACTCATTGGGGCAGAGACTGCCTCTCTCCATGAGTTTCTACCAGGTCTGTTGTGACAGACAGCTTCTGACAAATAGTGAATGATACTCTTAATACCAGACCTTTTTTCTTTGGAGCATTTACCCTCCATATAATGTAGTGAATCATGGAATACACCAGGGTTAATAGGAAAGGATCTCTCTAGACCTCTTACCAGGAAGTTTTGCTTCTACCCTCAGAGGGTCTCTGAAGCCTCCCTTTGACAATGGAGATGATCTTGACTATGGATAGCAATCAGAAAAAAAGTTAAACTCAGACTTCCCCTTTCCCCCAATTTTTCAGATGACACTATTCCAATGAACTTCTTAGCTAACCTGTTTATGGCTATTTGCAGCATTACTCTAAATACAGGCTCATTTGTGCCAGCATGCCTGCCTGGTTTCTCTCTCACCCTGTTTATCTGCAAACACTTTTTCAGTGTAACCACCTGCCAAAACCAAAAGCTGAAATCTGGGGGATTTGTAGTAAGACACCTTGTGTTTTCTTCTAGAGTGGAGAATAGGAGGGAATAGGAGGTGAATGAACTGAGCCTTTCAGTCTTTCTTCAGTGTGGCTTAGAGTGTTGTCCTCACCTAATCAATCTCACCCCAGAACACGTGTATGTGTATTAGGACCTATCGCATGTGTTCTTGAACTATCTTCAACTATCTTCTGGAGACAGGTGATAACCATACTCTGGACCACTGAAATTTCATTTAGCCTGCAGTTTATTTCTTGATTCAACTACAGCTGTTTCTCAGATGATAAAAATAGGCTCCTGTGCTAGTGCTATCGCTGCCTATTTTGATTAAAACAAGATGCACAACAAGATCTTGTTCTGATCCATATGATCCAGAATAAGGGAAGGGTGAAACAAAGTTTTCTTTCTAGCAAAGTTACGGGGAAAGGGAGAGGAAAATGAACAAGCAAAAAAGAGATAACTAATTCCCACTTAGGTCTTTATAGAGCCTTTACTAGAGTTTGCAAATTGCACTGGGTAAGAGCAGAACACTGCAGTTTTCTTAGCACCTCAATTTGTTGCATACATATTAGAAGAAAGGTACTTACCATGATTAAACCATTAGCCCAGGTGAAGTCAACAGCTGATCCTTGCTTGTTCCTGTGACAAGCACAAAATAATACTGCATAGTTCTTGATCACTGTCAGCACACCAAAGGACGAATTAAGGACTGGAATCAGATCTGGGCAGCAGTTACCAGAAGAGTGATCACAGTGTTGGGCTTCAGATGGACTCACTAAAGCAGTCGCTTTCACTGATGCTGTTGGCGGTGTTCTGTTTGTGCTTCTCTCAAATTATTGTACCAAGCAAGAGCAAAAGAACTTTCACGCATTCAGAGCCAGCTTCATAATGGACAGAACTGGAAAGGAGTAGGATGGAGAGAAATTGCATAGTTTGGTACTCCACTGTAACAAGAGTGTTAAGTCTGAACAGACGGTGATGAACCCAGCCTGAAGAGTACATAACATCATCTACCCTCAGAGCAGGGACAAATACTCTTCATAGTGCCCTCTTAATTCAGTACTGATGAATTGCCTTTACACAGAAAGTATCCTTACAAGCCTTTTTGTACTGTTTTAGAAACCTTGCATTAATACCTTCAAAAGATGTTGAAGCTAAGATTTCAGGTGACTTAGTTCCATTAGCAATACTATACTTGATCTCAAATATCTCTAGCTAGTACAGTTGTTACTCTTTTTAGAGGTCATTAGAGTGGTCTTTAATCTAGATATATGCAATTCACTTTAGCAGGCCTAGAATGTTTTCAATAGGAATCCAAACCTGGAAAATTTTATCTGAAACTCTGAGAATTGTGCCATTATCAAAGAGGAATAGAAAAGAGAAATAATGTAGCCCAGATCAAAGTGAAGAATATCAGGTTAACTACTAGCCTTGAATGGGCTTAACCAAAGTTTCTTCCATCCTTACTCTAGAAAAGAAAATGGCTTGGATTGTGTGGAAAGGAATTATACTGAATGCTCAGAGCCCCTTGATAGGATACAACAGAAAGAAGAAAATCAGAGAAAAAACCCCACAAAACTCCCACCACCCCAGAGTGTTGCTTCTCTATCCTACACATCTTTGTAATTGGAGATCTTTGATCATGGAGCACCTGTTGTCCTTTAGAATCAAACATGCAATATTGAAAAGAACAGAACACTTTATTAAATTATTTGCTTGTGGTCTTTGTGAAAGCGTTTCATGGTTCAGCTGCCTGGATTGTTTTCTGCCATAATCTGGCACAGCTTTATCTCACAGCAAAAGGTGCTAAATCATCAAGTGTGTTCAGGCACATCTGTGATGTCAGACCATATGCAGGAACAATGTATTTATTATGTGATGTGGTGTGCATCTGTCCTAGTAGGTCATTCCTATCATTGTCTTCATCAGCAACACACTTTTTTTTTTTCTTATATGTGCAATGTTTTATTTTACTTTGAAAGCACAGACAGCTTTGGCAAGGACTCAGCTTTAAAAATTAGCAGTTGCATGGACCTAACTGGACAAGTGGGCAGATCAAAACCAGGAGATAACAGTGTATATTTATAGGGAGATATGTTTATGGAAGCCTATGGGAAAGGCCAGCTTCCTTTTCAAAGAAGACAGAGGTTGTGCATGCTCGTTACAGCTTTGGAAAGTTTTCATTTTACCATTTTTCTTTATATTCTGCGTGAAAGTTAATTGCAAATAAATTCCTGCAACTCCTGTCAGCTCTAATGCTCTATTAAGCTTCACTTTAATACTTCATTGCTCCAAAATCTTTGGGACAAATTATCTCCTGGCTTAACTCCACCAACTGTGGTGAAGCTACATTAGAATGGATTTGGCCCTACAGTTTATCTTTTTTTTTTCCCCCCAGTTCTGCTTTTGCTTGACTCTGTACATGACCAGAATATAAAGACAGCAAGCTTACATTAGAAACAAGTCACTAGAGAAACCAAGAAATCTTTCTAAGCTGTCAAATGTCTTTTCATGGGGTATAAATGACTGCACAGTTCATTTCCTTCCTTTTCAATATCTTCTGGCAGGAGGACAGTGCTAACTGTCATGTAAACATCAAGTTTTACAAAAGAATTCTCAAAAGTAAGTAAAATACTAGTTTGCATTGCTTAGTTCACTTTTCCCATTGTTTATACACAAACCTGAAATTCTCATTACAGGATTACAAACAATTGGAACCCCCAAAAACATTCATTGCAGAGGACATAATCTGTTTCAACATATTCGTGGTTCATCTGGTGCAACAGCCTCCTGGATTTACTGCTGGTCTGCTGTGCAGCAGACCCCTAGAAATTCTGCCAGAGAACACCTCAGTCATCTAGATTAGCAGTCTTTCCCTAAAGGAGTGTTTTCCCCCTCTTGCTGTCCCATTTTACATGACTCCACGATGAAGTTTCACGCTGAAGACAATTCCAAATTCTAATTTATGGTTTGCTTTTTTATTACGATTTCAGGGTTGATAGAGAACTGCTTTTGTAGCCTTAAGGCACGTGGCAGGAGGAGATGGAAACCATTTCTTTCATAACATCTTTCTGATTATAGAGCCCTTTGATCCTAGGAGATTTACATTCAACTGAAACAAAAACTGAGACAAAACAACCATTTGTAATCACTGTTCACTAGTACAGTTTGGAGTATCTTATCAGGCAGGCTAATAACAAATTGGCATAACCTCACAGACACACGTACAGGAATATCTGTCTACCATATTATTTTAAAAGAACACAGTGGAGGAGAAGAAACATTTTCAAGGTTTTAGCTAAATCTATTTGAAAGAGAGTGTTATCCTATTAGTATAGAAAAATCTAAAGATAATGGAGATCGAAGCACCAGGAGAGCAGTGCTCTTCCTCATGTAGTGCACTGTGCCAGCAAATTCTTTGCTGAAGACGACACTGTGGCAAAGTAGTGGATTAAATTTAGACACTTGCTAAATTGAGGGCTGTTGGAAAACTGCATCGGCACCTAGGAATCCATGGGTATACCTATCTGAAATGCTGTAGGTAGCGTTAATGGTCCCTTTTACATTGCCACAGACATAAATCCCACCTAACCTGCACATCTGTGCCGAGATGGTTTGCTCCTCTCTGATGCTGAACCTACTGACTTGGAAACTAAAGCACAGCTATACAGCTTGTCCAGCTAGGGATATGAGAAGGATTGTTGTGTCATCTTTGGCAATTCTTTGTCTATTCTGACTAGAAAATGAAGAAATCAGAAAGTAGAGACACGTGAAATTACACATTAGTTGACTGTAGTATATATTTACACAGTTCTAGCTATGAGTGAAAGTCTGAGCAGAATGGAGAGGAAGGATGGTGTTGGAAGCTTGGAAGAAGCAACAATCACAGCCCAAAATGGAACAGCTGGTTGAGTTAGCCTTGCCATTTCCTCAGCTGATGCTGCTGTGTTTCAGGCTGTATATTCTCAAGTGTTCTCTGCAGTCTGGCTTCAAATAGCTGAAAGAATGGCGTGTCTGGTATTTCCTAACCTGACAGCCATACCTTACTGTTAGGAATTTTCTTCTTAGACATTTAAACTGAAGTCTCACATCTAATACTAGGAAGAAGATGAGTAGCAACACCTACCACCGCTTACTTTATAACAGCCTGACAATCTTCACTTTAAACTGCTCACAGTAATTCTTTTCTCCCTCAGAACTTGTGTTTGATGTATCTACAGAAATGTCATTCTGCTTCTGAAATCTATAGGATATTTACTTATTTACTCACAAAACATCATCTAGATTGGGATTTTGCCACCAAATCTTACTGCAGTTTTATGAAGCTGAGTACTCGATACATTAAGACTCCTTTAGAAAACCTGATACATTTGGTTTTTTCCTTATGGATTATTTTCCCAGGTTTTATCTGTTACTTTATAAAAATAACTTTTTGCTTACATCCTAATTTATGCTTACACAAACATAAGTCACCTCAGCAAACTAGAATTCCCATGATCTGAAATCCTCATCTCCAACATTTTGGAAACTCAGTCAGCACTTTAAAGCCGCTTTATCCAGTGAGGCACTCTGCTTTGATGACCTTGGGGAGGTACTGCTTGTTTTAAATGTCAGCTACCAAATTTCCAAATCAGTCACCAATAATTTATATTTCTAGCTGCAAAAGCACCTTTTCCCCACAACACTTGATTGCCGAAGCACTTTTTAGCATTTCTAGATTCTTAGCTCGGAAGACGAAAACAAAACCTAATTTTTACTGACACTTGTGGAGTTTTCCCACCCTGCCGGGGAAGCCTAAATACAAGCAGATTGGAGCAGAACAGGAACAAAGAAGCCATGCTGGAGGAACTTGCTCTAAAAACACAGCTGAGCATGCTGACTTCCCAATGCACCGGAGATGCAAACAATAATGTAAAGTGAGGATGGAAGCTCTTGCTGTGAAACCTCTTGTTCTGGTGCATCTCTAAGAATATGTCCAGCCCAGAAGAATTTACATGAAGATGGGTGCAAGGCTGCCCAGCTCAGAGGTACAGCCAGAGCATGCAACTCTGCATAAAGCCCTTTGTGTGTACGAGGGGCCAGTCTCTTGCTCAGGGAGCTGTCTTTTTGTTTACCCACTGGGGTGCTGCCTGCTGCTCCTTATTAGGGCCCCTGCCTCTACAGGCATTTCTTGGTACAGTCAGTGCAGGCATTTTTTAACTATTACTTACAAAATGGCAGTGGCTTCCCCAAGGCCATATCTTTGTTTCTTTGTACAATGCTGTGACTGTGTAAATTGTCTTGCGTAAGCACATCAGCCCACTCTGGAATTCATTTTTTCCCCCCTTACGGCCTTTCATTGTTGTTCTTTTATGGTGGGATTTGTTCTTTTGCCATCTTGTCACAAATCCATTCCTGTGGCTATGTCACTTTTGAGAAATGGCATGGCTAAGTCTGGCCTTTCCATTTGTAGAGCTTCTGCTCCTCTGTACTTGTGCTCAGAGCACTGTTGTCAGCAAACTGAACAGGCTCCCTTGCACTGTCACACAAAACTGCACAGTCCCCAAAACACGAAGCCCAAAGCAGCCACTTGTGTTCTTATATCATAATCCTTTCCTGCATATAGCTCAACAGCCTGTCTTCTAAATCTAGTGATGTGACTTGTGACATCAAAGCTGGGAGTAAGAGAGAGCTTCCTCTTTGAGGGATGATCAGGCAAACAAGTCCTTGGATCTTGAATGCAGACATTGCAAGCCTCAGCATCATGTACAGATATTTCTTCTTTCATTTGTATAAAGAGCAAACCACAAGTGAAAACCAGAGTCTGTGAGGAACTTGCAGTTTCAAGATGGCACAGCGTTCTGGAGCGTCTTTGTTTCCACCCGTCTCCGCCTTAGCTGTAATTCCGCTTCAGTGTCTGTGTTAGTAGCGTACAAGATCCCTCCCTGGATCATGGATCTGACCACTATTTCCTCAGCTGCTAAAATTAATCTGGCAAGTTATAAAAGGGTGACATGAAAGCACGTGTAGAGGCTTCCCCTGTTTCTTTTGCTACAAACAGAAGAGGGCTGGCTGGCCACCGGCCTTTGCTGGCTCAGATGTGCAAGAGCCCATCAGGAGATGTCTGTATGGGGGACGCTGCTACAAGACAGACTCTCAGGGTTTATTACAGGCCATGTCTGCAGAAACCATCACAGCTGACCCTGACAGCATTGCACAGGTTGTCAGCTATGCAGTAGCCCCATTTGGAGCTCAGGAATACAATAGTCAATTTGAGATCAGGCAGCAAAGAGTTAACTACCAGGCTTTCTTGGAAGAAAGGAAAATTGCACTTAATTAGCTTGTGCCACCTAGAAGGATTGAGACTATTAATTTTTTTAGCCAAAGACCCACTCTAAGGGAACACATAAATCAGAATCAGTATTGTTGATGTACCAGAAAGGATGTAATCCAAATCCCTGTTATCCTAAATGTGTTGGTTTGTCATTATAAAGCAGCACCCATGGAGTTTACTTCTTACCATGTGTTCAAACGCAGTCACGTACTCCACTAAATGACCAGTAATGAATAAGCCCAAGTCTAATTGAGGGCAATGGAAATTCCATTGTCTTCCACCAAGCTTTGAAATGAGCCTAAATGGGTCAGACATACAGAATTTTTGCGTATGTGTTTGTTATAATACAATCATACTTTGGTGAACAGTGTTGCAAGATCTAAAATATTATGTTCAAATACTCTAAGTACACAAAATAAATTACTTTTATTCATCATGCCCTTGCAAATCTATTGTTCTAGCCACATTAAAAAACAATCAATATTCTTAAGGCTTGAATGCTATAAAGGTTCAGCTCAGGTATCACAGACAAACCACAAAGCTTACTAAAAAAAAAAGTGAGAAATTACCTTCCTATAAATAAAGTGTGTCATCTTCAACCCAATAATTTAGAGTTTACCTCCTAATGTTAATTTATAGATTATTTAAAAGCTACTCTGTCTGAATGATGCTAGATAAATATAGGGTTATGCTGCTGTTGTCAAGAGAACTTAAGGAGCTTGATGTGGGTTAGAAGTATTTTCTTTGTCTTTGAATGGCATGGTCGTGATATCATCCCTGAGTCTGACATTAGTTTTTATTCAAATAAAATCAATTAGCATAAAACAAAAATGCTGCAGGTTAAGTGGAAGCTGCCTTTGTAACAGTGATTATCCAGGTATGCCTCACTCCCTTTTCTCCTCCTAAATACACACTAAGCTGCTTGTGCATTTCTGGTGAGCTGAAAGACCCACAGTCCACATTTCCTAGAACCACTTATGGAAGACTGTGAAGTCTCAGTGATCCAGAATGAAATACTCTTTTGGCAGCATACTGAAGAACAACCTTCCCAGCTTTTTCTCTTGACTTGTGTCAGCCTCATGGTTCATGTATAAATATCAGACCTAAATGTTTTCAATTCAGAATTAGATCTGAATGAAGAGATGTTTTATACAGGCTGAAACACTATTACTGTACCCTGGGCTATGCTTCTGAAGCTGTTTGGCTTGTGTCCTCGACTAAAATGCTTCATGTTTACTGCTATCAGTATTACTCATGTTCATGCTGTTTGTGTGTCCCATCACACCTGATCCCTGAATTTCAAAGGAAACTGTAAGCAGAACTATGGTGTTGGTTGCCAGCTAAAGCTGATGAGCACCTACCTTTAAACACTGCTGTTGTGCTCCCCCTGCTAGCACTGGAGCACAGTCTGTTCATCATGGCTGGATTTCTCTGCTAACGCTAACAAGAGTTGGTTTAAAAACATTTAGATCAATTTGTACCTCTGCATTTGCTTGAAGCTTGGCGTAGCAAACAAGAACAAGATTTCTGTTAAGGAAGGAAAATTCTGAAAATAAAAATGGGAAATAGCCCATTTGGAAATGACCTGATTGGTCATATTGTTTATCCCATAATCTTAGGAACCTTGGAAGTATTCATTCTGTTTATACTTTGGCTTCAGCTACAGCAGAAAGTATTGGTTGTGCTGTTCATCTTGGTCTAAGCAAGTAACAGTAAGAACAAGTTTAATTGCAGAACTAAAATATGTGGAGGTAGCAGGAGATAAGACCTACTTTTTGTGTTTTTCTTGAAGAAAAGCCTGAAATACAGAGTTAGCGTGATGAGGCCTCAGGAGAAGATGTGGCGATGATCGACTGCAGAGATCATGTGTATGTCAAGAGATAGAAAGCAAAAATCACCAGAAAGGAACAAGATCACTGGCTCTATGCAGAATATAGGAAGGGGGAGAATGAAACCCTTATTAATCCTAGCTTTCAGTGTACTAAAAAAAAATTTATAAAAAGACATACAGCTTTGTCCCCCAGCAATAGTGTCCTCCCTGCCTGCCCAGGTCAGTGCCATGCCAGGCTGACACAGCCAGTGACCAATGGGGCACTGCATCATTTGATGTGCAGAGCAGACAGGGAGGCAGCAGGCTGGCCAGCAGGTGGATGGGCACTAAGGGAAAAGTAAGCATTAATCCAGGGAAAGATGCTTTTAGGATGAATCTAGCACTATTTTTGTATTACTGATCAGAGGAGTTCAAATGGCTTGTGTTACATGGAAGGAGATGAGTAGTAAGGCATTTTCTATGAAGGTGAGGTTATAGACTTTTGTTTTCTTCCTGGCAAACAGGCAAAACAGACTTGTGTGTTTCTTGCCAGGAAAACTAAAATGGAGTTAAGCTGTAAAGCAAGCCCTTATTTTCTGGGGTGCTCAATGGAGATATTATCCTTGAAATTCCCAAGAAGTAACATTTTTAAATTTTCAAATTGTGTTTCTGACAGTGTATATATAGAAATGGGAATCAGACATAGCATGACAAAGGCCCAAGTATGTAAAGTCTTCAGATAACCACTACTCTTTCCTATTTTCTTTCATCTGTTTTTGTTGAGACTGTCCTTTAAACAGACATTTCTATCCTCTTCAAACTGAATGCTAAGGACTCCAAACTTAGCAGGAAAAGATAATCACCCTACAGACCAGAATAACAAAAACTGCTGTTGAGGGTCATTGAACTAAACTAAGAAGAATTTCAGCAACCAGGCTTATACACTGCTGAGCCTGTTTAGAAATATCATCTCAAAGCTGTTTACTTACACATGATGTAACTAAGTACTGAAAATTTAAGGTAGGTGCTTAGTTCATTGAAATGACTATTAATTGACTGTTGCTATATATTCCCTTCCCAAAATACACAACCTGAAAATCAGCATTCTACTAGGAAATCCAGATGCATGCAAAGAACTGATTCAAAAACCATCAACCCAATCACCTATCCCACAAAAGATGCCTGCAAAGAACTTCTGCTTCTTGTGGAATTGCCTGACTTTGGACAAAGGGCAAAAAGTCATGATGTGGACAGCATGCAAACACAAACCTAAGTTTTCAAAAGGTGTTTCTTATTTTGGAAAACAAAGCCCAGGCACATCCCCTTCGAGTCTTCTTTGGCACTAAGTTCTTCGAGATATCGTCGAGAAGAGACAGGAGTTCAGCTCACTTGTACAAAAAGGGAAGTGGAGATCTCATCCTTTAGGTTGCAGTCTTGAAAATAGCTATATAATAACTCGATAATAACAGGGCAGATTCTTATTTCTCAAGAGCTGATATTATGCAAATGTGGGCTATTTGGAAGCAGAGATTTTCTGCCCTCCATATCGCAGTTATTTCCCCATTTGAACAGAGAAATGTGGGCATGGAGGTATGTAGACTCCTGCAGACAGCTCAGGGCTGAGCACAGCTTTGCAGGCTTTGCTACAAACATCATATCCCTTTGCTAGAGAGCAGGGTGCCAGCAGGGAGTGATAAAACAGAATAACATGTACACACAGTTTTCAAAACAGAGTTTTCAAAACTCTGTTACAGTTCTTAAGCACTGATAGGGACCAGTTACCAAGTATGCGTCACCCATGAGAAAAAAAGAATTTCAGTTCTTTGAAGTGGTTTAGAGTGAGAAGCCAACCTGTACCTGTGCATATAGATGAGAAAAATGAATACATAAAGCTGACAGTTTATGTCCTCAGCATAACATGCAGCCAAAGGAGCTGCACCTTCTGTTCATACACAGTTGAAGATTGCTCAGTGTCCCCCTCTCCCTTCACAAGGTTCATTCAGTAACTTCACGCCAGCTTTTCTCCAGCATCTGCATCAGCAAATCTAACAGAGCAGAGAGGAGCTCCGAGCTGGACTAAAGGAGACTCCAGTTGTCCTGAGAACTTTTCACAGAAACAAATCTTGGCCTGGCAAGAGTGCAAAGAAGGCCATGGGAAAAATATATCCAAGCATGCAGGAGGCCAGACAGGCCTGACATGTAGTAGTGTCTTATGGTCTGTCACTGCCATGATTTGGAGAGCTGCTCACTTATGGGGGCTAATGAGGTCACTTTGAAATTGTGGTCTAAAACATTTTTCCCCCTCTTTCTCCTCTTCTGAGTCCAGACTTCCTTCCAATAACCTTTCATCTTCCAAGAGAAACAGTCACAACCTCCATCTTTAAAGGAATATATCATACATAAAGGTTATAACCCAACTGGAAAATGAATAATGATGTATTTCTTCTAAAGAGATTAAAATGATACCATCAGATCTTTTTATAAGCCTGGAATGTGTGTGAGGGTCCCACTAACCCCAGCCAAGCTGAGGCACATGGCTTTCCATCTGTGTTGACCTTCATCACAGCCCCTGCCTGAGGTGGGCAGCACATCGTCCCTGCCACAGACTGTTAAATGGCACACAGAGAAGTAAGGCATGAACTGAGGAAAGCAAGGGTCAGTCCCAAGCATCTCCCAGGATGGCAGCTCTTCGCAGCCCCGTCCTCAACCACACAGCTTTTGCCCCTGAACGATCTCCCTGTGTGCAAACTTCAGTATAAAAAACCAGCATGTGAAATTAATATCTCAGAAGTTTCTGTTCTTTGAAAATTACATCTGATGTCAGCCTACTGGCAGAACACATCAAGTGCAGGCAAGGGAGAAGGAAAATACAAAGCAGAGGATGTGAACTTCCACAGAGCTCCATAGAAAAACTGTTGTTATCGTTGGCCTGGGTATTGTGGCTTTAAATTGCAAATTACTTTAAATTGTAAAAACATCCATAGCAAGCCCTGGAAAAGAATCCCCAGAATGGCAGTAAATAAAGAGCATCCTGTCCCTCTTTATGCCATGGCTAATGTGGGAGGTAATTTAAAATCCTAGCTTGGCAAGTGCTGCATGTCAGAGTTGATGAGTTGAAAGGATGTGCATGTACACAGACCCAAACAAAGATCTTCTAACACACAGAAAAATTACTGCACTTAGTGGCCTTGGATGTTGAGCAGCGCAGCAACATTTGCTCTTACATTTTGGACTAGTTGTCCTGAATTTTTACGCAGGCTCCTATTACCTTGGAAGTGGCAGGTGGCTTTGCAGGGATCCTTGGGTCTGGCGTCACAGGGGAAAGTTAAGCTCACAAAGTACTTCCTTGTCAGATCCCTCACCACCCTGGGAAGAGGACGGATTTCTCTTTCTGTTTTGTCCCGGGTCTGGAGTCCTTGCCTGGGAGTCCCACCTGCTCCTGCAGCTCACATCCCCTGAAACCAGACCCCATGCAGCAGCTGCATAAATCATTGAGAACAGGGCTGCAGCGGGGTGTCGAGCAGTT
Source organism: Eulacestoma nigropectus (assembly GCA_013397775.1). NCBI lineage: Eukaryota > Metazoa > Chordata > Aves > Passeriformes > Eulacestoma > Eulacestoma nigropectus. The sequence goes on from VZTE01004149.1 coordinate 3,236,548, forward strand.
GGGAGTACACGGGGGAGTGACTCCCTCCTCCCTTGCATGCCTCCATCTTCCCCTAAAGTAAACAACAGCAGTCCCCACTGTGAACCCAGTTGCGAAACCTCACGGCTCTGAACTTTAACTCTGTGATGAACAGCCCTTGCATGGGCCGTGCAGCTGAGAGTGCCTCTGGTCTGTGTTCTTCTGCTGCCTTCCAGGCTGCTGCCAGCCAGGGAATTCTTTCCATAGCTCAAGCAGACACCCTAGGAAAGGAAGCCTGCTTGCAAACGTGCAGCTGAACGTGGTGGTGTGGGCAGCTTAATGCCCCATTTTTCTGGGGCTGAGTCAAGACTGAAAGCTTATTTAAATAAATTGCTAATACAAATTTACCTACAGTCAGCTCCATCAACATTTATCCCATGTCAGGTAACTTTTACTTCTCCTAGTAGAAGCTCTTAGTATAAGAAAGCAGCATTAAAAAGCAGGCCAGTCAAGTCGTAAAGTTCAGTCACAGATCAGAGTAGTAACTCCCCTCTGACTGGATAATGCAAATGATTTTTGGTTCAGACATGATTATAACAACATGTTGTAGACGCTGATGTGGGTTTTTTCCAAGATGGAATTCCAAAACTAGCAAAAGCTACCACATCACAAATGAGGAAACCACTCCCTTGGTGAAGAGAAGATGGTACAACATTAAATCAGTGGAAAAGAAAACCCTCTAAAAGCCAATAGATGCAATGAAGCCATCTATATACACAAGTGGTGGTCCAGGGATCTGAGCAGTAATGCTCTGCAGATGCCTTGCAATCCAAGTCATGTTTAAAGGGATCCTTAAAGTCTCACCCACACAAGAGATTCTGGTTTAAAGCCAGCTCCAGGAAACAGCATTCTACAATGTTTCTTTCATATAATGAGGACTTTGCTAGGTTCTGTTCTACCATTATGATTATAGCAGTCAGATAAAGAAATGGAATGCAGAGCTCTGCATGCTGAGACCAAGTTTATACCTTCCCCTTTAAAGATTCTCTCCTGTTGATATTTTGGTTAGACAAATTTATCTTTTATACCACGCCATGAGGAAATACACTGTCCTGAATTTTTTAAAAACTCTCTGTAAGCATGGAACCTCCACTCAAATTATTCATATGAGTTCTTACAAAATAAGAACAATGGCTCTCACCTTGATATAAATTTTCGGACTTAAGGATCTCATTATTAATGGCTAAACCACTGTTTTGGTTGAAATTGAGCTTTCAAGATGGATTTGGACTTCATTACTTGGGCCTTTTCTTTCCTGTCTATCTGAAGATACAGATATGACTGTGCATTCCCAGGCATTAAGAAGTAAAACTAATCTTTGTGTATCGAGAGGGAGAACCTGACAGGAAGAAAAAGAGGGCTCTAATTGTAACTAGAACTGAAAATGAATTGAAACCAGGAGAGAAAGGGGCTTCAGGAGAGCCGGTCCTTGCTCAGCACGCAGGCTGTAAATCTTGCTGTAGCTCACTCAGGCTCAGGTTTCAGAGCCCTGGAAGATCAGCAGGCCAAGTGTGGTGAGATGTGCTGTTCACAGCATGTTCCTTAGGACAGGAGTCTCAGTTTAGTCCTCTGTTTGTAGTAGGCTTCAAGCCTTTTCCCATCACTTTGGATGTGGAATTTATTACAAAGGTAAACTGAATTGGGCTCTCTTTTTGTGGCAGAGTGGAAAGTGGGAGACAGCAAACAACATGCCATGGGTACAGGGAGCCAAAAAATGCCCAAGTGAAATTTGAGATGTGTAACCCTCCTGTAACTGCAATTGAGCCTCTTGCTGCTCACTATTTGAAATACTGTCACTGCAATCATGCCAGTGTTCTACCAGAACGCAGCTTTGCTCAATCTTTTCATTTCCTCTGTTGTACCCAGAGAGATGGGAAGGCATTAGATGTCCCTTCACCACTCTCTTCCCTAAAATCCAGGACCTTCTCAGGAACATCTGTTCCTGCCTGTGCTTTCCTAACAGTTCCAGAGAGAATTGTTTCATCCTACACACATCATCCAGAGAGAGAGGGAAAAAGAGATTTCCTCTTTCTCTTCCTTTCTTTCCACAGCATGGAAAAAACTAACTGGGATGGCTAAGTTTTGAGACCTCCCTTGTGCAAAGACACCTAAGCCAACCATCCTTCGAGCAGCTGCAAAGCCCTGACTTATGTCAGCAGGATGGCTGGCATCTTCAGCTAAAATGCATCTTCACTGGAGTATTTTTTTTGCAGCCTTCATTATGTATCTTCTTTCAGTTAGCCATACTCCAAAAGAGTACAGATCTGTTGGATATGTTCCAAGAGAAGAACACCCTCCTTCTGCAGTCTAGCTGAAACTCTGGTTAGCACAGGATTACGTACTTTCAATGCACACCTTTCTCTAGCTTATAATATATAGTTTAAAAAAATAAATCAAGCTCTTTCTGGAACATAAGCTGGTGCCAGAGGTTATAGTAAATTCTAGCAAGCAGACAGAAATTTTCCTCCCTAATTTTGTTTTCCTCAGGGACCTGTGGTTTCCACGTAAACACTTCTACGACCAGGCCCTTTGAGACATGCCTGGAAGAATATATGTTCTGCCTAACACATATCCACCATATCTTAGCAGCTAAGAAAAATAATTCTGCGGTCTCACAACACTTCACCACTATCACCTCAGCCTGGCTAAGCTAAAAATTAGAATAAAGACCAAAGAAATGTAGCTCTGTTGAGAGAAAGTTATGGTTCGTAATGGCTGCTATGTTGTTTCTGGATTTTGTCCCATCTATTCTGCTAGGTTTCTAGCTTCAGGAAATGGTGTTTGAAACCATGAATTATGGTACATAAGGACAGAGAAAACATAACATGATAGTCATTCATTTCTCATTGCTACATGGAGCAGTAAGCAGCACCAGCCCGTGACATCTAGAGAATTTGCTCTAAAATTTCGATCATCGTTTCAAAACATACAAAGGACTTTTTTCTTCTCTCTTTTTATGTAGGGACTGATACTGTCTTAATATAGAAGATCCCCTTTGATGTTCATTCACATTTCATAAGCCAAGAGCAGAATAGTTAGGGCCTTGGAGGACAAGGGGAAAGAATGTAAATGTAAGCTATTCTTGGAAGTAATTTGGATCCCAGCTCTAGACCAGAGAATGTTTGAACCTGCCTGAGCAAACTGTTCAGTGTGTGAGCCCAGCCCAACACTGGATTTGCAGCTACAAAACGGACAGAATCCAAACCATGGACCTGGATGCTCATAAGCTCCTGAACATTCTGTATTTCTGTGTTTGTTGTTTTTTTTTTAATCCTGAACCCTCTCTTAGTTGTTTATATGAGACTTCTCTGAATCTTTTGGTTTGCTTGATTGGACTTTTTTCTCACATGCACTTACTTATGCCAGGATGCTATTAAATATTTGTAATGCTTACTAATCAAAGCTCTGAGTAGTGAGTCTGGATTAGAGTACCCAGCGATTCCCTCCACAAATTCCAAATGTAGGCTCAAAAAAAAAAAAAAAAAAAAAGGCAGTTCTGGGACTTCTAATTAGAGAATGCTCATATTTAAAGCATGCACCTCCAGTAAGCAGGTTCTGAATTCATTTTGCACATGATCATTGACATTCTTCCCTCCCAGTAAAATAGCAATTCTTTATCCCAGCGGAACAAAGTGGGAGGCAAACAGAGCAGAAGAGTATGTGAGTGTATGTGGAAGAGCTTGGACTCTGGTCGCTTGGTGACTCAAGGACTGCAAAACAGAAACTGAAGCTTAGCATGACAGGAACAGAACAGCTTCATGTTCAAGGAGTGAGATCCCAAGACAGAGTGGGGATTTTTTCCCCCCTTCAAACAAAGCATTTCTTTTGTAGTAAAGTCCAATTCCCTCATAGAAACCCAAGCCCTAAAGTAGCTAAAACAACCTTTTCTGTCTCTCCAGTCAGTCTCTGCTTCATGGCTTCTTGAAAAGAAGGAATTTTGAGCAGGAAGTCATGTTGGTTAATGGCACAGGGCAGAGCTTCCAGAGGAAACTTCACCTACAGCCATTTATAATGTTGATAATGATGTGGTTTGTGGCCCTTTCTTTTTTCCCTAGACAACAAGATTGAAAAACAGATCCTGATCCAAATCCCGTAGCCCTTGGTTTTTAGACACCTGAGCACTCCTTATTCCCTGCAAAGCCTCCAAGAGATGCTGGGTCTCAGAATGAGTACATGAGTGTAGTAAACTTCCCATTCTTCACTAAAATTCAAAGGAACCTTAGGAAACTGGACCCTCAAGTCCCACTGTTTCTGACAAAGCTTGTCTTGCTCTCAGCTTGCAGTTCTTTTGGTTTACAGGCATGCCCCATCTGTGTCTTACTCTTTGTGTTTGCCAATACTTCTTTGTTTTCTAGTACTGCCCTATTCCTGTGAGTAACCAAAACAGTACGTGTGGTTTTGCAGTTGCTTCTGATTTTATATCAGAACCTTGTAGTTCTAGATAATATTACAACAAACTGCAGAACTTTAAAGAAGTAGGGTAGAGTGGGATGTTAACACACCAATTGGCCCCTTATCAGTAATCCAGGTTTTTTCTCTAGATGCCCATCAGTAAACAGCCAGCTCAATAGCCATAAACTCTTGTTTTCAAGCAGTGAGGTATCCTGCTGGGTAACAACTCTTTTTATACTAAAGATATCTCCTGCCATGTATTCTCCACTGCCAAGCAACGATTGTTGACATAAGTGTTTCATTTAATAAATATTACCAGTGGGTATGAGCATGAGGGGGTGATTCAGCAGCATCAGGGGCCCTGTGGCAGCAGTCCTAACAGGAAGACAGAAGTGATTGCTCCATAGCAAATGAATCAGGCCCCAAACCTAGGACACTTAGAGAAACATCCTTTTTGCACTAAATTGTTGTGCCTCAGGGTTGCATTAATAATGACAACATAGGCAAAAACAGCAACTTATTTCTCATCTGCAAAGTGGGGATCATGACATTCACCTCTCTAAAGCCTGTGGGTCTCTGTAAACTCATAACACTAATCAAAAAACCTTTTCCATGCACCATGCTCTCAGCCATACCTTCCTAAAGCTTTTCTTCAGAATCAAAATTATTGAAACTTAGTAACTGCCACTTACAGCTGACTTGCCTTGGCAGCCAGTTAAACACATTAAGCTTGTGACCAAAAACTCATAGCCAATGTTGAGGAACAGACTCTGATCCTAGCATCTCCTTTTATTTTTATGTAGAAAATTGGTAACAGACTTCCATAGTTAAATTCATAAAATCTGCTCATCTTTGAACTGCTATGCCAAAAAAACCAACCTTTTATAGCAAGAATTCTACATGTGTAAATAGCAAGTTACACAAACAGAAGTTTGCACTACTGTTCCTGTCGTAGCCAAGAATTTTAATTCATCTGTTAGGCTATCATAGCATGTTATGTAACACACTAAGTTTCTGTGAGGTATAAAAAAATAAAATGGAGAGACCAGTTATCTAGGTGTCCACAGATGAAGATAAATGCTGAGACATTTATTCATTCAGGAGGACCACATGCTCAAAAAATAACTGCATTTGCATCCTTGTGGTTATTCATGACTGAACGTATTCAATGAGAGGAATAAATGTTCACAAAACTTCCCTGAAGAAATCCAAATGTTCAAGAATTTGCTTGTCAGATTGATTTGTGGTAAGTCTCAAATTCGTGAAAGGCAAGTTTGCCATATTACTACTGGATGAATTCCAGGGAACCTTAATTTGAAACTGGTTGAAGAATTAAATGGAATTTTAATTATTAAACATCTGTGTAAATCTAGTGTAAATTATAAATCCTATCTGTTCCACATAATTTTTTAATAAACTTGGGTTATGGTTTCCATAATGTGTGTTCAATAGGTGTGGCACTGTTAAGTGCTATGGAAAGTGCCCTTTCTGTTACCTGACTCAGGCAGGACTGACCCCACTGCAGACCCCAAGTCTACAAACATTTAATCTGTGCTCTCTGGGAACAGAGCATGAGCAAACAGCAGAGCCAAGTTAGACCTGTAGTTATGCTGCGTGCTCTTGCTGGATGAAAATCCTTTTTTTTTTTTCAATTGACTCTGAAATAAATATTTAGCTATATGCCTTTGAGAGTCACAGTTTGTTTGGGTTTATCTTCTACACCATCATGTCACAGTATTTGGTAATTCACATCCCTTGGGGTGGCTTCCTACTCGGAGCATTACACAAAGAATGCATTTTCAGGCTAGATTTCCAGTAAATAACCCTGCAGTTCCAGGAGATTGACAAAAATAGCAGCATGCCTGCAGCACAATGCCACTTAAGTTCAGATCTCTCCCTTATTCTGATTCTATCCTCTTCTGTCTCTCCCAACACTAGCATAATTGTCAGTGTCCTCTTCCTGTGAGCATCTTGGTTTTCACCAAGTCCTTCACTAGCTCGTCTTTGCCTGCAACTGTGCTCCCATGGAATCCTGCACTCTTGATCCGTGTTTCCAACCCTCTCCATAGAGCCGTCATCTTCCACCATCAGAGTAACAACGGCTGTGTAAGTTCTGCCAACGCTGCCAAGAGTCTGGAGATACCCAGCACCTTTTCTCAGGCTGTTAGACAGAAACAGCCTCAAAAGAGAGATCGCTCTTAGTAAAGAGCAATGACTAAACAGATACTTCAAGAAATTTCAAAGAATCTTCTAATGGATGTAAAAATCTTAAATTGTATCTTTGTCACATTGTTTTATGAGTTGCAGTTGCCACATGTCCTGCTGAATACAGTTTTTTATTAGTTGCAGATGAGTTTTTACCATGCCTAGCTCATTGTTCTCACTCTTTATAAATCCTTGATTCTGGTTTTGAATGCAGTTTGGTTCCCAGTCTCAGTGAGTGCCAAAGATTGGAACTATGCATTGTATAATGCGTATTTCCTTTAAATCTTTTCAGTGTTTATATATTTATTTTTCAGTATTTATATATTCAGTTTAATATCTTAATCTGTGAAAAAGCTAGGAGAACTTCCAGTTTACTCTCTCTGCACTTCTATCACGTGCTCATTCACTTACTGTGTATAAACAGGGGAATTTTTTGAAGAGAGGCTGACCAGCCTTTATTTTCACAGATCACCCTTTTGACCTCCTCACAGCCCAAATCTAAACAGGTAGCAGGGTCTTTACAGGATCTTATCTACACAAGCAGAATAACCAATGCAGATTTTAGCCCTCTCAGAATGAATTGGCCAGAGATATATTGTCATATTAGAGGGAAATCTGTGCTGGACAACTCAAACAGTCATACAGCTGAAGAAACATCAGTTCATTTGTTTAACTTGTAGACTAAATGAGCTCTTGGAGGTGACCTTACAGTTTTGCATACAGATACCGTGCTTGGTTCAGCCATTCCTAAAATGCATTGCTCTCCTCTTTTTGTCAGCTAGCATACTGCAGGACAGGGTGCCAGCTGGCTGGCTGACATATCAGGGTGACTTAGCAATGTGTTGTGAGAAATGTAAGAAAAAAAACCTGAATGCTGACAAAACATTTCTTGTCTTTTTTTTCCATAGTGTTTTTTGCAGTCTCTCACTTGCCACTTGATTTCCTTCTCTTCCTTCCTTATTTTCCTTTCAGCCCTGAGCATTTATTGTCCTCTCCTCTCTTTCCCTGGCCTACCCTGGCAGGAGGTATCACTGAGCAGAAGAGAAGCCTTTCTCTCACATCTGTATAGCTTTACTACCACTCGCTTTTCCGGGCAGTTCTTTCACTTACCCCATATTTCACTCTGCAGTGACAGCTTGGCCAAAGCACAGCACATTTTCCAGTCACAGATGTTTCTATCGGATTCATGCCTGCTTCTTGGAGACATGGCAGAAGGAATCTTTTTTGTTGTACTTAAATGATCCCAAGCCCATATACAGCAAATTTCTTTATCCTCTTTTTGTCTTTCTAAGCGCATGTGTTTGCTTCAGAACTTACATGAGGAAAGGCTGATATTTAATTCTAATTTAAAAAATTAATTGATATTCCATTAAGGATAAATGACCGAATTTTTAATACGCTCTTTGACTACAGCTCCGGTCTTAGAGTAAGTGACAAAACATACAAGGTCTTGAATTTTCAGTCAGATACTTGTTTGTATCAAGATCTTCCTTAAACTTTCATGAATTTCCAACTGTGCCACAGGTCATCCTGCATGAATCCAGTTGTAAAACTGGAACCTAAGATTATCACTTTTTCTACACAAAAACTCTAGGGGACTGATTTTAACTTCTGTAAGAGGGTGCAGTTCCATCATAGAATCTAAGTACTCTTTAACAAAAATAAGTGCAGATCTATTGCCAAGAAAAGAAAAGAAAAGGAAAAAGACCTCAAACTATTAAGACAAACACAAGGTATTAATAAGGTGCTATTCAAAACACTGTTTTCTCAGAACTGGTTACTGAACTGGTCCTAGTGATGGAGTGTTCTCATGCAGACACTGACAGCCCGTCACAGCAGAGTAGCTCAGTTCACATCAGTGCAACCAGATAGTGTTTGCACACCTACACTTTCAACATTTTTTAATGCATGGATTTTAAATACAATGGGAAAAATCAGTCGCTTAGTCTGATCATATCAACTTCCTTGATCTTTTATTTTTATTCCCGTCTTTCACTTTCCTTCCTTCCACCATTGCCATACAATGAAAGAGGTGCAGGGGGAGGCAGAAGAAAAGAGAAAGGAGGAGTGTGTTTCCTTGGTTAGTCGAACAAGGTGCATTCTAAGAGTTCTGGCCAACCTTGCCTATAAGGTTTTACCTCTAGTCAGGATCCAAAAAGCAGTGTCCTAGCGCTCCCCAGTAAAAGGGTAAAAGTCACTTGATACAGCCTTTCTGTACTTGCTGTTATTTATTCACAGCTGAAGAAATAAGAGAAAGTAGAAAAGTAAATTGGCCAGTTTTTGCACAAGCACTGTTTCCAGAGAGCAATGCTCCCAAGGAAAAGCAGTGGCTGCACTAGAGGACAACCCACAGTTGGCATCAGGGTGCTGTGCAGAACAAAAATGGGATGTCTGCCAGTTCTCAAACCAAATGGGAGCAAAGCCATAGGTATACAGTCTCTAACTTCCACAGCTGCCAGGAAAGTCTGTGTTACATCAGTAATTCCATAGGTCTCCTACGACCATTCATCCCAGTCTGTAGCACAGCTCTGGTTTAATTGCATCTGAAGTTAACTCAGCAGAAAAACTTCTTTGTCCTTAGTGATAGACAACTGTTTACTTCCAGTTTTATGTAACCCTATATCATCATCAGAAGAAAAAGGCAACGCCCACCCTCACCAGTCAGTCTTTTCACATAGTGTTTCTGGTGCATGTGAGCAAGTGCTGTAAAGCACTACAGCAAAAACGGCCACAAATTCTCTGTTTCAATGAAACAATCATAGAGCCTAGGAAAAAACATTTACATATTTATTTACTACGTCTTTACATCTAGCTGACTTCAATGGATAACCTAATGGATTTTTTTTTTTTCAAATATATTTTTAATGTATAAATAAAAGACAGGATTATCCATTCCTAGCGTACTTTGACTGAGAAAAAATTACACTCTGTGGCATCTTGCAATCCTGGCAGCTGTACAGTTGTCTTACATGGGAATATAGATGCATGTTTGTCTTGAGAGATCCCAAATCCCTGCATTCTCCATAGGAAAGAATGGGACAGGAAATTTCTGGGTTACTGGGCTCTTTGGCACAGATGTCTCTTTTGCTTTCACACGTATTTCCACAGCAAGAGGAGAGCCATCCTAAGCAACAGACACAGAGTCTCATTCAGCAATGGTTCTTTTCTTTTTTTGTCCGCTCTAAAATAGTCTGAGTGTTAGGAAGAGTAACAAGCACTGAACTTTTCCCCACATCCATTACTCATACAGAGGAATGAAACTGGGTTGAGATAAGAATACTTTTTTTCTTTCCCCTCTCTTAAGAAAAAACCCAGGTAAAGTTCAGGTTCCTTCAAATTAAGTTAACTATTGGAATCATAATACCACAATCCAGCAAAATTTACCTGATTTCAGTATAATTTTTCATGTGCTTTTGAAGTTAAATATGTATTTAAGAACTTGCTTGCTTAGGTGATTAGGCTTGTGACAGAAGATACAGGCAAACACGTAAATTTGGGGGATTCCGTGATCTCAGTTCATATGCTGAGAGCTTTAGGTATCAAGTGCCAAAGACACAGCCTTTACATTCTCGAATATTTTACCATATTCTGCAATCCTGAAGTTCAAGGAGAGCTTTTCTTGATCAATAATAAAACTTGATCCATTTTTCCTCTTACACTCTTTTTATTCTGTTTGACCCACATTGCTGTAATAAGAAGAGTCTAAAGTTATTAACTTTAGCTTGCCACATTCCTTTTAAGGCAAGAGTAACTAGTAATCCATGGGGAAGTGTGAGGAATAAGAAGGGCAACAACATGTCCTATGTGGCATTTGGAATTAAACCCTCTTCCCCTTGAGGTCCTGTTCTAGATCTGGAAAAGTTTTTTCCCCTTAACACAGGTTCTCCTTCAGCCGTATCTTTATATCCAAAAACTACAGGTAGGCAGAGGCTTACTGTGAGAACCAGAAATTTATGCCTACTCAGCATTTTGTGTAAACATTTTCTTACTAGACTCTTGGCTTTTGTTTTGTGATAAAACCTGAGATACAATAGTAGCTTCCTATTCCTATGGAATATACAAAAACGAAAGAAAGAGGCAACTGCAGTGCTCAAGTGTAACAAGACCAGAGGCACAACTTTTCTGGAGGGTCTAAAAGGCTTGAACTCTTCTGTGGGGTTCCACCCAAGCAACTGCAGTGCATCAGCTGTGTATTCTCCCTCCTGACAGCAGCCAGCATCTTAAAAATGTACAGGGACCAAAATTTCCCAGTGACTATTGCAAAGTGACCTGCTGTATACATATGTAAGGTGGCCTGGGGAAGGATGCTCAGTGATTTCCAAAAAATAATCAGGTCTTTTGGAGGGGCTGAAAACAGGAGGGAAGGCACTGGCATGCAGGCTTATTCCAGTGTGCACAGGAGAACTGGGAATTCTGTGATATCTGTATAGTACTTCAAGGAAAGCACAATAACAAGAAATGCAAAATATTACTGGTTGTCATAAGTTCTGCATCAGTTATGAGGCTCTCACTAAAAGAAATTTTAAAACTCATAATCTTTTAGCACTTTATGTTCAATTCTCAAATCAGACACCAATTGCAAGGAAAAAATGTTACCACTCCTCTATTTACATTCATCCCAGTGAACACAGCTATGTGTCTTACTCCCAGTGACTTGTTCAGCACAACTTCTGCTGCCATTGGTTAAGCCCCGTTTGAAACCACATGAGTCATTCAGTGCTCTGCCATCTGATTTTCCTGTGGATTAAAAGCAGAAGGTTTTGCCTGTATCATAATCTATTCACACATTCTGACAAGAAAATGCAAGCTCAAAATGCCTACAATAGAAAGCACTGCTTTAGGCCCAAACCTAAAAAAACCACCAAACCCAAAACATTAAACAGTTGCAGCAGAAAGAGCCAATGTCCATATTTTGTACGGGAACAAGATAGTATCGATGTGGAATATTTTAGAGCAATTTAACGAGTTTAAAACTGCTCAAATTTTAACTGATGACATTTTGACCACAGCATACAATCCCCAGATATGCAATTTACTGAGTATAAACAAGCCAGAAGAAGGGAGAAAACTCCTTAGAGCCTGCTACATGTGAGACATACAAGCGCTGCAGAAATCTGCTGATAATCCCCTTTTCAGTTTGTCTTTGCAGCTAAATCTACTTCACTTCCTCTGATACTGAACATTATACAGTGCTTTGAGGTCCACCACTAGCCATAAATCCCAGGCAGGAAACAGTCTTCAAGTCTAAGGAGGAAAGACAGCATTTCATTTTCTAAAGCCAGCCCAGAGTAGCCAGGTCAAACAAAGTTTGGAACTGAAGCTCTTGAAACTCAGGATATAATTGTGTATGTTTTTCTGCTTGTTTTGTTACTGGTTAACTGGATGCAACAAATAAAACCATTTTTCTTTCTTATTTTCTCTCTCTGACTGCCTCATTGGGAGCTCCTCTTTGGGAGCCAGCCTCTCCATGAGCCAGTGCTTAAGGTCATAGCTCCCTAACTTCAAGACATCTGCTAGGTCAGACATACTTGAAGAGAATCAGCTGCTTGCAACCAGCACATATTAGCACACTGAGTCTCAGACAAATCTCTCTTTTTCTATCTCTCTAACAAACACAGAATCACATATATCCACATATTATATTTAAATTTTCTTGTCTTGATCAGAGCTCTATCTCCAATGCCAATACAGAGCATTAAATAAAGAGTTGGAGCTCTTAAATGTTTTAATAAGCAGCTAGAATAATTACAGGAAAAAAATTACAAAACAAAATACTCTCTTCATTTCTGGTGCTAGGTATTGAGTTTGCCCTGTACTGTACTCCTAACTTTCTGAAAAATCCCGCAAGATACAGAAAAGCCCTTAATTTACTGTGTTGGACACCTGAAAGACAGATTGATGAACTATACTTTGTGAAAACAAAACTCCTCTTGGTGCCTGAAACTCAACATTCAAATCCAGAGACTCTCTAAAGCATTAGCTGCTTATGAAGCACTTGGTATCCCTTCTTACATTCATTATTTAAAACATTTCAGTTATTTCAGTAACACATGTAAGAAAAAGGCAAATAAATATCCAGTGTTTTTGTTCATCTCTCTGGTATCAAAAATGTGCACACAGGAAAAATGTAGTAAGAAATTATTTCTTCTTTTTAAGTCACCAAAGGCTTGTCCTAGAGTTCCTTCAAGCCACCTTTTATGCCCTAAATGAAGTGTTATTCGGAAATAGAACAGCCAGTTTACAGTAAGGAAAAAAATCTGCCTGGAAAAAAAATACACCAGGCTTGATTCAAAACTCGCACACTGGAGTGCCAGGTTGGCAGCAGTTGAAAGCGCGATGGAATTGAAAGGTTTCCATCTTGCTGCTAAGCTTTAACACAGCATGTTAGATATTCACAGTACCTTGGCACAGACCTGCAGCCCCAAGTGTACTAATTTCTGTCAAGCTTTTGAAACTCTCACTCAGGTGCCTGGAAGAGCAGAAGGTACAAGGAAATTGGTAACATACCCCTCAGGGAGTACCTAAAAGCCAGTCAAAACTGCAGGGCCTGTATCTAGGGAATTGCAGTAAAAATCCTCTACAGCTCATCTCTAAAACAGACTTTAAGAGGGAATTGCTAGGAGCTGGATTCACAGCCACTATAAAGCTACCAAGCAGCATTTATCCATATAATGATATGTTTAGCTAAAGTTCAGTCCTCACTCATCTCCACCAAATCTAGTGTTGTGAAAATAAATAGAAAAAATCATCATAAATTAAGGGCCCTTTTAAGCTCTGTCCACTTTACGCTCTCATCCAATACACTGTATTCTTTCCAAGTATACCAAGAACTAATTTCAGTTTCGCATGTATTCTTTTCAAGTCTGCTGACAGAAAACATTAAGGAGGCAATGTATACTCAGAGACTGGTGCAGGCTCTCTACAGGACTCTGTGTCTTTCGCAGTAAACAAAGTCTTAGAAGAAAAGTAAGAATACTGCAATGAACAAATGTAGTGCAATAATAGTTATATCTTCCATCTCAAAGTATTTCCCCCATATTTTATCTGTTTACATCCTAGTAACAAGATCAAAAATTGTTTGAGGTTTAAATTGTCATCGGACAGCCCCTGGGGAAAGCTCTTCTGCTTGCCTGCAGAGGCCATGCAATCCCCAGCTGAGCGCAGGTGCAGGGGAGCCAGTGCAAACTGTCAGCCTCATCTGTAGTCCTCTCTCTGCCCTTGTAAGATCAGCACACAGGAAGAGCGTGGGGTAATAGCTTTGGTCTGCAGGAGTTTGTCTTTCAGGAACTAAACTGAAAACACGTCTTGGTAAGTCCAACACAAGCACTGTGTTTGAACCAAGACACTTCAACAGGGAAAACAGAACCTTTTATAAAAACATTCTTGCTAATCTACTTGATACCATTTGAGCCTCCAAAAAGTGCCAGTCTGAAAACAAACATATCTTTCATATGCTGACTCTAAGTAATTTTGATTCTGTGTCTTTCAAGTTAGAAGCGAAATGTGGGGAACGTAGAGCATTTGACAGTTCGTAGCGCATTTGACATTTCATGTAGCATTTGACAGTATCATTGTTCATCATCTTCACTTGAAATAAGAAATATGGAACATATAGTCTCTTGTGATGTCTTCAGTAGAAGTGAATTATGACCCAACACTGCCACATGGTTAGCACATTCATGACAGGGTTATTAATTCACTCTTTAATCAGCTGTGGTCTATCAGATACAGTACTCTCAGATTATATTTCTGAGCAGCAAGATCAGAACAGAGTTTGGGTAGAGATACCACTACTGGCTCAGGGCATCCCTCAACTGCAAACTGGGGGAGTCTGGAGGAGCTTGCTGGAGTTAAACTATTTTATGCTTAGCTTGGTTTTGTAGTCTCGTCTGACATCCATGGCTGGACCTACCAAGGACTGGCCTAGCACTTTGTCTGGCCCAGTACAGTCATTCTGGCATGCACATGCTTGTATGAAACAGTACTGCTCAGTGAAGTAAATAACCACATTTAGTTACAATGAAAAAGGTCCAACTTCAGAGACAGCAATACAGTTACCATAGCTACTATTAGATCTCCATTTACAAAAAAATTAAGTATTAGGCATGCTATACAATAAAACCAAATCTTGACATAAAACCACCTGACTGATTGCTGATGTCAGGCACCATTCAGGATGTGATTCAAGTACTAGGTAGTAACAACCTTAGACATTCTTTTCAGTTTGTGGAGAGAGAAATAGGCTTGCAACTCGTTTATTACATATTATTTGGGAACAAGGAAAGAGGTGAATTAGAAAATCACAGGGAATCTTTTCTTTTCAAACAGATTAGATTTTATTGTTTTTTTCAAAAAGCTAAAAAATTAAGGCTGAGTCTGTGCTTCATCACTACAAGGGTGATGAAAACGTTGCATTGTTTTAGCATTCAACGTGGTCTGATCTGGTTTTGGAGTTAGAAAGCAGCACAATTCTGTGTCAAAATAACACAGTTAATATTTTTAGCATGTCATCAAACAGATACATAAATTTAAACATCATGTGCCTCATTTTGTTTCTGACTGGATTTACCAGGTGTGTGCGTTGAGCTGCGTGTCAGCGCCGTCCTTTATTTGTCCAACACACAGAACGTCTGGGCATGTACAGGTCAATGTACAAACATACCCTGCACTCACTTTCTGAAGTATTGGCTCATGCTGAAAGTCCTGTTTACAGCATCTGATGAGAAGTCTTTCTTAAGCTCTTTTTAATTTCAGTGCTGTCTGAATTCAGCTCTTCTGTGTTAGTGTTAATACATACAGTAAGAAAAAGACAGGAGTAATTTAGCATTAAAAATCTTTGAAATGTACAGTAGAAACAAACCAATGCTTCTCTCTGAATGGTGCATTTTTACTAGTCCTACACACACAGACTACTAAATCACAAAGGGAAGAGACCTGAGGGGTCCTTGAGCCTGCCCAGGAGATGGGAAGGAGAAAAAGCAAAGGGACCTTAGAACATCAGGTTTCAGCATCACTGGGTTTGGTAGGAGGCTCCTTGAAGGACAATGAATAAGCAGAAGGCGGCCATATCAGAGGGTCTGAAATTTGGCCAGCAGGTTGCCTAAGGTTCCGAGTATAGAAGAATTTTGAACTATGATGTGAGTAGATTTTACACTTCATAGTGAATCTAGAATCAAGCTTGTTGTTTGCTTCTTCTTGAACAGCAGATTTTGCAAAAGTTTTATTGTAGCAAAATAAACTCCACCAAGACTACTTCAGAGGAGGATTTTTGTCTGCAAAACACCCATTCACCCCTCTCAGGAGACATGAAGACTGCAACAAAGAAATTACTATAGCAGATACCCTTCAATAAAAGAAAAGGCAAGGCACAACCTGGTATTTCTCATGTGTGAACAGGAGAACTATCTCATCTACCACCTTCTGATGGCAACAACAGGAACTCTTTTGTAGATTTCCAGAGTCTCTGCCTAACCCCAAGTGCATACATACACGTAGGTGCAATGTAGAAACTTGCTCTAACTCAGAGTGCTGGCAGCCAAACTTCACTAAAATATAAGTCTCCAAACACTAAAGCCCTGCTCTTGGACCTCATCCCTCTGGAAGAATTAATTACTAGGAGGGGTTTGGGACTTTTTCCCTTATTTTACATTCCCTTGCTCTTCTCTGCTTTCTGGCTTTGCTGGTGAAAATGTGTACTGCTGTCCCATTCTTGCTCCCCTTCCCTGATTTCCATGGTTCAGATGTTTGAAAACACTTTGTAGAATTCTGCAAGCTTCTTCCAGCTATGCCAAAGCAAACTTGAACTCACAGCCTTCTGAGGCTTTCCCGTCACTGCTGACACTCTCTTGGTGATCTGCCTGCTATGAAGTTTTTGCTGGGGTTTTCTGACCATTTTTGCACATCCACCGTGTAACAGCTAAATGAGCTATGGATGCCAAGGGGAAAAAAACCCAAAACCCTACATCGCTTTCCCTTGGTTAGTTACAGAGCTGTTTTA